>JAEANM010023202.1:0-11419 GCA_017656035.1 Myanophis thanlyinensis
TTATTATTGCTGATTATCTTTTATCATTAAGTTCTGTAACATATGTATTTTGAGTTGATTCAGATTAGAAAGAAAATGGTTTAGGGAATAATTCATTATTCCCATAAATGGAAGTGATCTTCTTTAGAGCTTCAACTAGCCATATTGTAACAATTTTGCAAAATGTTCTGTTTAATTCCTCTTTCCATCCATTTTTTGGTCTCTCTTACAATTTAATTTGCATTCAGTCATACTGATTCCTTTGTTTCTCCCCATAGAGAGAAAGGATGATTTTATAAATATAACATTGAGTTTGGAGGGGGGGGGGAATGTTCTAAAAAAAAATAAGTTTCTTCTTAGCTTACTAATATCTCCTATTTAAAAATGGACTAGATTGAATATTGTCAATAATTAACAATGGTTTGAGTAGAAAGTAATTAATAACATCCCTAAACAAATCAAATCTGAATTATCAATGATTATAGCTTTGCAGAAAATGCCAGACACTGAATCTAGGATCATCTGCATGCAAGGCCTGCGCTCAGCCCCTAAATTGTCCTGTCTCTCATTTGTCTTATAATTCCTCCCCAGGGGACTGTCCTTGACTTCTCCCATTTGATAGTCATACAGGAATGACTCTGCTTTATGTCCTGGAGAATTGCTGCTATTTAGAGTAAAAAAAATCTAGCTGGAATAGATCAGACCAGCAATTTGACTTACTAGGAAAACAATTTTTATATTTCAGATATTTTAGTAACTAAAGGCATGTATTATTAGATAAGCTCATTTAACAATACTCAAATCAGCTCACCTAGTAATACATGCCTTTAGTTACTAAAATACCTGAAATATAAAAATTGTTTTCCTAGTAAGTACTCATCTTTGAGGACAAATACATTTATCATCGGATAACTTTAGAGGACTGTACAGCTGCCTTTCTGGAACACATCTGTACCATATGTTTCATTTCCTGGGCCAGGAAAACGGGTACCTAAAAAGCGCAGGAATAATTTTCCAAGTGGAAAACGTCCTTTGCCCATCACCTCTGATACTTTGCGCTATCCTTGCCCGGCATCCCTGTTTGGATTCCCACCAGGGGGCGCATCCTTCCATTTCCCTCCCGTTTCAAAGCTGGGCTTCCCACAATGCACTGAGCATCGGTTATTATACAGTAGTCCTTGTTTGCACTCTGGAAGTGGGAACAATGCTGCAGGCGGCTGCAGGCGGCGACTCGCTTCGTCCGGCCAACCTTTGCTCCCTCTGTCTCTGTCTCTGCGCGCGCGTGTGCGTGTTGGGGAGCGCTGCGTAAAAGTTGCTTTTCTTCTCCCCGCCGCACTCCCTGCAAAAGCTTAGGTAAGAGCGGAGGAGATTCGCTTCGGATGCTTTTGCGGGCTTCTTCTTGGAACGGAGCGGAGCGGGCTGCGGGGCACAGGCGGAGATCGCTACATGTGGCTTCTTGCTGCTTGGTCTTTGGCTGGGCAGATTCGGAAAGCCGGAGGGAGGCTTTCCCCATCCGAGCCTGGTTTGTTTGGGCAGGCTCTGGATTTTGCACGGCGGGGCTCCTTCCCCTCCGCATTGCTTCGCGTGCTTCGCGAGGCTAGGAAGGGAGAAGCTGCGGTGTCAGGCGTCGCGAAGGGGGGGGGTTGTGTGTGTGTGTGTGTGTAGAGAGAGAGATGCGCGGGACTGTTTAGTTCTCGCTAGAGTTGAGCGTCGCCTTTGCCAAGAGTCTCCCGACTTCGGCGAAGTGTCGGGGTGGGTGGGTGGTGGAAGGCAGAGCAAGGGGGGAAGGGGGGAGGCATCGGGCGTCGGCTGGAAGCTGCGATCCTAGCTGGAAGGATGTGGCCGGATGCTTGCCTCAATTGTATACAGTGTATGTTCCGTCCGTGTGGTTTTTCCCTGGGAGCGTCTCTCGTACAAACTGTACTCTTGGTATTTTTGGTCTTCATGCAAAAGCACATAAAAATGCTGTCTGGAAGGATCTTGTGTGGCATAAGCCCTTGAACTTTCCTTATTGACACCCCCCCCCCCAATCCCTCCTTTACCGCTTCACCCCTTGCAAGAAGACCTTAAGGTTCCGTTGTCAGGTAAGAAGAGGCTGCTTCGCGGATCTGGTTTGCGGATTCAGGCGACCCCCCGATCCTGAAGCGCCCGTCTCTTTTTTCTCCTTGGCCGAAGGTGAAAGATCCCAGGGTCTTTCTGATTTTCTGTTCAGGATTTGAATGGCTTTTAAAGTTTTCTCCCGGCACAGGCAAAGAAAGGAACGGTGAGTTCGTTGAGCAACCATCGATGAGATCATGGCTTGAACTTGCTTACGGCATGACTCTGTCAACCTGGCGAATCCATGAATGTTATGTGTGTGTAATTTCATTAGACTCACCCCTTGTGTTACTTCTTTGCTCCAGAGTCAGGTTATTTATTAAATGTATATTGATTCATATAAATTTTTAAAATTTGTATTATTATTTAGCCCTTTGGGTTCAACTTGGAGCAGTAGTGATTCTTTTTCGCTTATTTTTTCTCCATCCAATCAAGCGGACTTGCTGGAAAAATTCAAAGCTAGAGAAATCAAACTTGGCATTTTCTGTATTCAGAGCTACAGCCTTTGTTGCTGTTTGTTGTTATAAACTTATATTCATTAAACATGAAATTCAGTCAACTGAATATTTATCATAAATATCATTGACTGGCACTGATGGTTGATAGGGTTTCTGCCAGAATCCTAGATATCAATCAAGTATTATTATTATTATTAATAATAACTACTACTACTACTACTACTACTACTACTGATTTAGTCTTCAATATTATTCACAGTCTGGGACTGGTAAAAACTTAACAGGTCAAGTCCTAACCAAGGATCTAAGAGCTATTAAGTTAGATCTGAGTATGTAGGCAGTTCCGAGTAGGGTGGTATTATTATTATTCTTTTATTCATTAAACATGAAACTCAGTAACTGAACATTTAAAAATGTATCACAAATTATTATTATTAGGGGGCAGGCATAGGTGCACTCACGTGCCTATCGTCCCTGTCATTGTATTTTTATTCTATTATTCTTGTTATTGTTTTTGTTTGACAAATTCAAACAAACAAACAAACAAATAAATAAATAAAATACTATTGACTGGTACTGATGGTTAATACGGGTTGCTGCCAGCATCCTAGGTATCGTTATTGTTATTATTTTGCGAAATGCATGCCAGTTATCAAGAAGGGCTAAAGATAATTTCAGAATTAGAGAAAATTAACTCTAATCATCCTAAATGGTTATGTGATATATTTTATAGTCAAAGAAATATAAAGAAAATGCTATTTTATCTTTAAAATCTCCAGATTTATTTCTGCATTGTCCTTCTGCTGCAGGAGATATGGGGAAGGGATTCTGTTGACTGATATTGTGGTAATATTCATAATCATGCTGGAGTCTTATATACGCTTTTGAAAGTGTATAGTAGAAAATAATGTAAATATATCAAATTTGTTTTATGTTATTTTTCTGAGGGCCTTAAACCATGACGTTATTATCTCATTTGCTCCCTCAAACTACTGGGTGGTAGAATACCCTTCCTTGCTGAATCAATCCATTCATGGGATTTTAAAAAGCCTTGCATTACAAACCAATCAAATGGAATGCATTCATATAGTATTTTAAAGCTGTGGTGGAAAGCTCACTCCAATCAACATCTGGCGATGATTCAACAATTGTTTCATTTTTTTTACAGTCATAAGGTTACAGTGAGTGATTAATCTTTTGCATCCAGATATCAGCAAAGCCCCAAGATAACATACTGTAGATATTGATCAAAGATAGATTAAGCATGTGTAAAAGACCAGTAGAAGACCCAGTCTACAGAAAGAATGATTTTCCATGTGATAAGGGTACAAGATGAGAGAAAGGAAGTCACAAGTATTATTCAAGTGTAAAGACCCTACAGACACTGTTAACTGTTTTGAATTAGGGGAAGTGCCAAGGCTGTAATTGTGATACTCTCAAGCTGAGCCTGTCTGTCACTGTGGACAAAGGAAGAGAGATAAAGAAGTAACATTACACACCGGTGTCTCAACAGCTTTTGCTAAAGGCAAACATTCCATGGGTATTTAAATAATTGACAACATATTGGCATAATTATAAAATTCCATACTTAATGGAATTTCCCAAACAGACGACTAAAGGCATATAAGCAGTAATATTTGTATACAAAAAGTATGTAAAGAAGTATGATGTTAAACAATTAAAAGCAAATTTCTTCTGTTTTTTTGTAAGGTAACCCCCACCTCCAAGTCTACCCCAACTAAGCTGCCTCCTGGAGTCATGAATGGAGGTTTTAAACACAAAAGTTGGGCAGCAAAAAATCAGACGGTTTTCTTTACTGTATATGTTTAGCATTGTCAAAAATGGTTTGGCGAGCCATACTGGGCCACAGTTCAGCATTATTAGCTATTGTGGATATTAACCATGATTCACTAATGCCTCGTCCAATGCATTAATTCAACTACACCTTGATGCATTTTTGGACTAAGATAGGTTTGTTCTGCCAGGGAGGTTCCTAGATTATCTGGAGGTCTGCACATGAGATACTTCATTACTGCTGTAGCTAAGTAAGATTTGTGTGATGACCCGGGTGTGGCACTAAGGCAATACAGCCAGACAATTGGTAGAAAGCCCTTTATTGACACCAACTCTGCCTCAATGTACTGTTCCTCTTTACTAAGAAGAAAAACTCTTTCTCAACTCTGTAGCAGCTTTCTGTGATGTTCTCACCCAGTCCGAAGCGGCCTGCAGAATGTCTGCAATTAAACTCCCATTAATTGCAGCCAAGGCAGATAAGCATAGGACAAGAAATCAGACAGGAATGAAGCCAGGAATGTCAGATCCATGAACTCAAGAATTCTCAGCGCTTGTTCCTGGCAAAACACTCCACCCAAATCCTTCCCTTTTAAACACTCCTGGTCAGGTGTTCCCTGTGAAGAGACGCGGGGCCCTCTCCTCCCTCGCAAGCCATGCAGCACATGTTATTATCTCCTATGTGCTTCCCCGTGTGCTCTAGAATGAGGAGGGTGTAGGCCTGGGTCTTCATCTGAGCCCTCTCTCTCTTGCTCACTCCTGCCTTGCCTAGCCTGACTGTTGCCTTCCCCTGCCTCCTCCACAGCCAACGGAGGCATTCTCTCAATTTCTGGCAGCTGTTCCTCCTCTGCCTCGGAGTCAGAGCCTGACATGGGCATGACAATTTGCAACATTTATTTTGTAAAAGAACCAGAACAGATAGACTGGAAGAAAAGATTGAGACAGGAAGCAGGCCAAAGTTAAAACAAACACGCTCTTGCTTCATATTTTCTTATGATGTGCCAGGGCTCCTGATGTCTTGTACAAACAGCAAACATTCCAAACAGTTCCTGAATTCCAAGATGTATTTATTTTTTTTCATCAGACACAATTTTGGCTGGCTGTGTGCTTTACTTTTACTACTTGGCTACATTTGCATTCCCCATTGTTGGCATTTTCTTTTTTTGTCTTCTGAGTAGTTACTTCTGGGTTCTTTATTCCCTGAGTAGATTCCACCAGTTCTGCTCTGTTTCTGCTTTTATCCGTGTTCTGCATCATTTAATTGAAACAATTAAATTTGTTGTATTTTCCACAGCATGCATCAGAGGTGGGCTTTCTGTCCTCTTTACTTTCTAAAGTTTAGCCCCTCATCTCATCTACATCATATTTGGAAAGATATTTAAATACTTTCAGAATTTGCTTTTTCTCTAGTAGAAAAGGTCAGCACCAGCCTAGGTTAGGCAAGTATGTTCCCCACCCCTACCCTACAGCCACATTCTCCATTTAAAGCCCTCCAGGTATGTGAAGTTACATCTCCTGGTATTCACAAAAAGCCCTGCATTGATAAAGATGGCTGAGTGATGGGAATTATTATCCAGTAAAGGAGAAATTGGTTTGTTGGGATTGGCAATGGTTTCTCAGGAGTTCAAACTGCAATTTCTTTTTGGAGATGAAAGAGGCTAACTTTTTGTATACAAAACCTCTCCCCTGTACTAATCAACAGTCTTACAATATTGTCCACCGATCTCTTGATTTTGCTTCCATAACACCAAACAGAGCAATAATGCATGGGTTTCCAGACAGTCTCTTTCCAAATACCTAGACTACTACTTGATCCTTTGAAGAACATCTTTTCACTATGCTTTGAGACTCATGTTTCTCCTTGGGCACCATCTTTCTGTAAGGATGATGATGATGATGATGATGATGATGATGTAGTCTTTCATGCTCTTCTTGCCTGATGGCTACCAGGTTATAAAATTATTCTCAATATGGTAATAGAAATCAAAAACATATAGTTTTCTTTCCCACTGGAAAAAATAATTGGATCACTCTTCTCACTAACCCATGTTATAATCTTTCCGAGAGAATATTCCTTCTTTCGTTGCCTATGAGCTTCCCTAAACAGAAAACTTTTCATGACCTTCTGGAATACTGATGGAGTAAAACCAACCTTATCTTTGGGATAGGTTTTCTAGAAAAGAGGGGCTATCGCTGAGATGGGGTCTTAGAATCCTTGATGTTGACATCCTCACCATAGAGATCTGCAGCAAGCTGCTCTTTTGCTCTCTCTTTTGTTGAATGAATAGATCCCACAAGGAGAAGGTGATTTTGCAGATATCCAAGTCCTGACATAAATTATTTTAAAGGTGACAAACTGCACCTACAGTGGTATCCAGAAGCCAATTTGCAATTAGTACGTATCCTGTAGTAGAAATATTATATAAGCAAAATAAATTGAGCTTGTTATTAATTGGACTATTTCATTCTGGATCAGTTGAATCTTGTGGATGATCTTCAAAGGTAGCCCCATGTAGAGTGAGTTGCAAGTGACTACTGCAACTCAGTTGTCCAAATATAAGATGACAAAGGGCACATGTTGCAATTGGTGCCCTTGATCTGGCACAGAAGCCTTCTATGCTGATCAGCAGAGTTATGAAATTTGTCAGAGTTGTCGTCCTTAGAAAATAAATGCTGTTTTAGGCTTGGAAATGGAACTCTTTCAAGTTGATTCTTTTGTTATAAAATGTTAAAGCTCTAATAATTCTTCAAGAACTTTGATTCTTAAATATTTTGGTAAAATAAATAAATTGTTAATCCCTATACATATTTTTAAAGTATCTTAAAATTCTCATGAATGGACTGAAATGTTGTTATGGCTTATCAGAACTGACATCTTATATCTGGATCAATATAATTATAAATAAAGCTGATGAATACAGTAGTATTCAGAGGTAAGTTCTTAAGTCTCATTGAGAAAGCCAGTCTCTGTGTGGGCATTCAGTCATGTAAAGTGACTCTAGATGCAATCTGAAGTGGTACACTTCAAAGAAAACTGGGTTAGTATGTACTGACTAGGCTAGAGTGCTGACATGAAACTCATTGGTGTGATTGAGATGTGGCAAGTTATTGAATTCAATTGCTCTTGTGGACTGTCTTATTTTTAGAGCACAGATAACTTGGGGCTTTTATTTATTATTTATAGTACATTTACGTTGCTTTTCATCTAAAAAGGCTCTCCGGACCATTTTCATAGAATCAATGAAAAAGGTTAGTCCCTATCCACAAACCAGCAGTCTAAAAACTGTAACTCAAAGGAAAATGAGTGAAGGGGAGGAAAACATTTGGCGCAAATTCACAATTTTAACTAATTTAACTTTAGTCTATTTACATTGCAAATGAGTGCAATGTAGAAATATCAAGATTGTCTCATAAACATTAGTGTGAGTCACTTTTTGCCTGTTTAAGTGGGGATTCAGAAACAGCTCCAGTTAAAACTTCTGAACTTTATTTGATTGTTAAGAACATTAACCTAAATAGTCATCGAGGAATTAATTGATTGAATTAAAAATCTAGCAATTTACTGAGAAACTAAGCAGTTATATATTACATTTAATAAAATTGTTTAAACAAAACATGGCTAAGCAGAGTAGAAAGCATCTCTAGAACATTAATTAGACTCCAGTGCCACAAGAACATTTAAAAGGCGAGTATATCTCATTGAACGTGATGGAGCTTACATTAGAATATTTATACCTAGGGATACTTTATTGTAATTTCAGTGAGTGAGTGATTGCTATTGAGCCAGATAAAATAACTGTAATTTTATACCTATAGTTTCAAGGTTGTCTAATAAAGCAAGCTATGTTTAGTGGTACTTCAGAGGTCGGATTCAACCAGTTTGCACCTATTTGCTAGAACCGGTTGTTAACTTTCTAAGCAGTTCGGAGAACTGCTGGTTCAGCTGGTCATTAGGGCAGAGAACTGGTTGTTAAATTATTTGAATCCCACCACTGGTGGTACTTGGACAATTTCTTTGTTAATTTTTTGAATACTATCAATACTAGTTTATAAGAAGGAAGTAAGACTTGTCTAGACTGAACCATTCTCAGTCTTTGGTAGATGGTAAAGAGGCATGGAAGAATTTTCAGAGGAAACAACAGTTCTATTTGGCAAGCAAACGTTTGATGATTAAAGTTTCCTGTCATCCAAGTCTGCATGAACTCCAAGATTTGAGTTTGTGTTCTCTGACATGTTGGTAGTGCAATTTCAAAATCCTTGATTGAAAGGTCTATCATATCCAACATATCTCAAGGTTTCCAGGGTGGAGTAGAGGAGTATGCACACTGTTTCTTAACTTTGGCAATTTTAAGATGTGTGAACTTCAACTCCCAGAGTCAGCTAGGAAATTTTGGGAATTGAAGCCCACACATCTTAAAGTTGCCAAGGTCAAGAAACACAGCTCTATGAGTTCATTTGGAAAGCAATAGCCTGTACTTTGCTATCAGCAGAAAAGCTTCTGAAAAACTCAGTCCTATGTTGTAAAATGTACTGTATCACCCACATTTCAGAATGTGTCTGTGTCAGAATATAAATATAATGAACTGTTAATGATCCACATGTAAAAACTTGCAACTTGGGGACGAATCTTGTTAACTTGTCTCTTATCGAGTTTGCTAATCTTTGGAACTTCTTGGAAAAGCAAAGAGAAGAACATTCTGTTAAGTAATTCTGTCATTGCCGGTATAAATTCAGATGAGAACATAAAACAGGGCCATACTCCTCTTGATACCATTTTAGAAAATAGACTGTGAAAAAGAAATATGAACAGAATTGACATTTCAGAAAGAATGGTAATATACTGTATATATTTTAAGTCAATATATTGACAATAATTGTTAGTTTTGTAAACATACATTTATAACATTAAAAAACTAATGTTGGAATGGTATTCAGAAGGGAAGACTCCCTGGACCTACTTTCCCCTTTCAAAAGCTGCACAAAAAATTTGGTGCACAAAAGTGCCTATTTTTCATAGACAATTGGCAGGCAATTGCATTGCTCTTAGATGCTGTTTTGGTGGGAAGATCTTAGGAACCATAAAAAGAGACAGGGAAAGCTGTACCTCCATTCCTGCTCCAAATTAAAATGCAACCATCTTTTTCAGATGCTTTCTAGAGAATTAAAATGCTAAAGAAAGCATTTTGTGTGTTTAGGCAGGTATCTTAGCAGGGAACAGGATTTCATTAAAATCTACCTCAAAGAAATCTGTGCTACATTATTTTCTTCAATCTGTCCTAAGAGAGGAGGAGAACCATGGTTACAGTATATGCTGGGTCTCCAATCATTTCCATATGTCTGGATGTTCAGAAGTTTCGTCAAATGCCTGTGTTTGAATCCTGATATAGGCTGATACAACAGTCTGTAACCAAAGAGAAAATAATGGGCTGGGATCCAAGGACAATTTCCAATTGTGGCGTTGAAGGATGGCACACATTCTTTTCTTCTGAAGTTTCCATATGTGGGTCTGGAAAATTCAGTTCAAAGGATCTCGAAGAGCAGAGCCAAGAAGTTGGCTCCTAGATGAGAAATTGGGAAGAAGACAGTTCAAGATTATCCAAGAGCAGCCAACTTTTGTGTAATCAAACCAGCCTTCTGCATATGTGTGGCTAGACCTCCCATCGTGATAATTGTTAATTGAAGTTTATGAAAATTGGTTCCATACAGATAAGAGAGCTCCTACCTAGCAAAGTCTCAATTTCTTCATTTTTGAAATGGACGGCATGCAATGAAAGAAGAAAGTATAGATTTTGAGTTAGTTGGGTGACTGAGCCAATTACTTTCTCTTGACCTACTTCACGGGCCTGTGGCAGGTCTAAAACTAGGGCAGAAATCTTAAATACATATTAAGCCAACTTGAGTTTTCAGAAAAAATGTGGGACATCATTGCCTTCTGAGCCCAAGTCAAGGCACTGAACTGTAGGAAGCTATGCGTGGCATAGGAACAAGCTACCTCAAGGTCTGCTTTAATGGTACAGCTTGGATTTTGCTACAAATGCATCTCAAGAAGTACCCGTAGTTCATCCTGTTTCTCCATGGAATGCCTGTGCTATGGAACAGATTGCTAGTAGAACATAATAGTTTCTTCTTACAATTTAGGAGATGGCAGAACATTAGCCGTTTAATGTGTTGTGTTTTGACACACTAACTGTATAGCTTTGCATTTTAGTGGTTTATTGTTCTTGTATTTTTAAACCACTTCAGAGTCGTGAAAAGCGTACGAGACATATACATCTTCTCAATAAAAATAAACATTCTGGCAATACAGCTAAATATTTGGGTATGTCTAAAGTGATTCTGAGGATCCTGGCCAAAATTGTGGGAAGGAATGGGTTGCTAATGATAACAAGAAGGTTAGCAAATAATACCAATGATAATTATCATTGGTATTATTTGCTAACCTTGTTATCATTAGCAACCTGTTCCTTTAGCATTAGCAACCTATTTTTTTGAATGTATGGCCGTTAGATTTCTCTTCTTCTTTCAAAAAAACCCTATTTGAATCTTTTCCCTCCTTCCTTGACAAGACACCCACTTGATTGTTGTTGCTTGGTTCTTTTCCATCCACAGCCGATAAACAGTTGAGAAAGAAGAGAAGAAAAGAAAACAGCAATTCAGGCTTTGCTTTGTGACTGCAGTTAATAAGCAAGATGAAATAATGGTTTTGCCCTTGGTGTTCACTAATATAGGCATTCAACTTCTGGTTTGCCTTGCTTTGCTTATATTCTTAGCAAGTACAAGGAACTTTTTATACTTTTCTGACTGAGTCATATGCTGAGGTGTTTCCAGATGGAATGCTCTTGGCTTAATTTGCCCCTCCCCCACCAGTTCCTCAACTGTTTCTTCTTTTCCTTTTTACCAGTTCTTTGCAGAGAAAGTAAAAAGATGGAATAAGTATTTATTTCCACAATTTCTGTACCACCCTAATTTCCATTCTCGGTGGGGCATAGGAATCTCAAACACCAATCTCAAAGTATAAACCATACATAATCAAAATCAATAATTATAAACAATAGCTTTTCTTTTTATTTAGATTTGTTAATATTTATTTACTT
>JAEANM010023203.1:0-11418 GCA_017656035.1 Myanophis thanlyinensis
TGCCTTCAGACAAAGGAATTTAAGCCAGATAAGGGAAAGATTTACGATATCTCCCCCCGACTCTGGCAGTTCCCCTCCTCGCCTCCTCTTACCTCCTCTACGGGGAGGGTCAAGGAGTTGCAGCAAGAGAGCACAGATCAAAACCGTGGACGATCGCGCATTCCAACCTGCCGGCGAAGAAGCCAAACCGGAAGCCTCTATCTAAGCTTTTTTTCAATCTAGCAATGTTGTTATAACTTTTTTGGTATCAGATTAATAAATATAATTATGATAGCAAATTAATTATTTAAAATATTTATACTTATATTTATAATTATAAATATTTATAATTATAAATTTATAATTAATAATAGAAATAATCTATGGTTAATGGATTACATATAGAAATGAATAGATGAACTAATTTCAGAAGAAAGATAATTTTAGTCCCACTCTAAAGAACATTTCTCATTAAAATATTAAAATTAAAAAACATTTCATATTAGAAATAGCAATATCCAAAAGTTAAACATTAAAACATAAAAAAAACATTTCACATTAAAAACACTGAACATATTTTGACCTGATTCCTGGCTTACTCTTCTATATTATTTTAATCTTAAAAAAACTTACATGTAATACCCTTTTCCAGGTTTTCATAATAGCCGCAGAGACATATTTGCTGGAGAAGATTGGGATGAAATTTCTCAAAAGCTTTTACTTCTTTTAGGCGAGTAAATATAATATCCACATCTTCACTCGAACGCTCCAAAGGTCTACAAAAATAGGAATGACATTCGTTTATCATCTTTCACTTTTTGAGTCACAATATTCAAGGGTGACGATACTGTACTGTAGGATTAAAACGAAACTGTCAGCTAAATAGAGATAAAATACAGAAGTCAAAATTGCACGCAGCTAAAGCTAGCCAAAATCCTAAATATAATCAACCAGCAGCAACAATAACCACAACTAACAACCTAACCTTGATTGGAGATCTCTCTCTTAGAAAATTAAGATCATCTTTAAGAAATTATTTTGTCTCATTAGAATCAGAACATTAGAGTTCTGTAATAGCTGAGTGACTCTCAAAAGTATATTTTAAGTGTCTGTTGTGAAAAGATGATAAATGATACAGAAGTATCATTTCCCAGTTTTCAGGTAGGTAATCCTTGATTTACAAACACAATTAAACCCACAATTTATGTTGCTAACTGGGAAATTTGTTACATGAATTTTGCCTTTGTTAAGTGAATCACTGTAGTTGTTAAGTTAGTAAGACAGTCGTTGAGTGAATCTGGCTCCCCCATTGACTTCCCATGTCAGAAGGTTGCAAAAGGGGATCACATGACTGTGGATCACTGCAACCGTCATAAATATGAACCAGTTGTCAAGCATCCAAATGTAAATCACATGACCATGGTGATGCTGACATGGTCACAAGCATGAAAAATAGTAATAAGTTGTATTTTTCACAGCCGTTGTAACTCTGAACGGTTCCTAAATGAACTGCTGTAAGTCAAGGATGATCTGAATTTCAAACTACATTGCTGTGAGACAGCCTGTATGATCTCATGGTTACAAGGAATTAGAATTGTCAATTACAATTTCAAATCGAACTCATTGGATAATTTTGTGTCAGTCTTCTTCTTGCCACAGCTCTATCTATTTGGTTGAAATACTGTGGGCACAGAACTGGAGGAATTGCCTTGTGCCCCCCGAGGAAACAAGTAACAAATAAACTGTGGAGATTAAATGAAATGGAGAAATAAGTATTCAATGACTGTGAGCCCTTGAGCTACTTTTTTAAAAATCAGGCTTACCGTACGTTATTGTAATATTCTTCTATTCAGATAGATAGAAAAAAATACTACTTGGTACAATAAGGACGAGAAAACCAAATCAACCATGAAACAAGTATCATAAAGGTGACTGGCATAAGAGCTGCAAAAAGGAGGAACATGTTTTCATACACCAAACTGTTCTGTCTCTTTGATTTACAAAAATTATCTTGAGGTCAAATCACGGCTAGAGTGTAAAGGAACAGTTCTTACTTTTTATCTGCAGCATAAAAAAGAGCAGCAATCCAAGAAAAAAAATATCAAGCTATGCTCTTCTGAAAGCATCCACCTAAACTATACCTTACTTTAGAAACATATCTTTCTGAATTTAAAAAATAACAATGTACCTCTATGTTCCTGTCTCGATTGAAAAAGAACTGTTTTGTTTACAGATGATTGATACTGCATAGGACTAGAGAGCAAATGTAGCTGATCTTTGCTGATTAAGTTAAGTAGGGTTGGATTGAATTAGTACTGTACTTGAATGAAATACCATCATAGAAACCCAAACTGTAGATTAAACTAAGAAACTGGGGAAAAAATATCAGAAGGCAGTCTAGAAATTTAGCACCCACCCTTCTTCTAGAAAAGGAGTAGGGAACCTTGGCTCTTTCATGACTCGTGGACTTCAACTCCCAGAATTCCTGAGCCAGCCATTTTAAGCTGTTAAGACTCAGGTTCTAAGCTAAGGCAAGAGGTGCTGTCTCAGGAATTCTGGGAGTTGAAATCCATGAGTCATGAAAGAGCCAAGGTTCCCTACCCCTGTTCTAGAAGAATGAAATATTTTAGGAAATATTAAAATGGCAGAATATAATATTTTCCTTAAAGGAGAAACATATTTCTAAAGACATAAACTCAGAGCCTCAGCTCCCTGCCCCCTTCCCCAGCAGATATTTTAGTGCCAACCTATCTACAAGACAAAAGACTGGGCCAGTCTATCTACAAAACAAAAGACCTCAACTCCAGGATAATGGGATTATTCTTCAGGGCAAAGCCATTCAGCCACTTAGGAAATTGCCCTTCATTGCATCACCTAGCAAGATTCAACCAAGCCTGGGACACAGACAACCTTAGCTATGACTACATAGCCTCTTGGGAGTCTGACAACCAATCAGAATACATACCCTTGCCACAGGAACAGAAAGCTCAAGTTCAAAGCCCAAGAGAGGGTATAAATATCTCTCTCTCGCTCTCTCACCCATGTGCTCAATTACCCATAACCTCAAACCATGTAGTCCTGTTCACAATAAACCATCTTTCCAACCAGTCTCCATGTTTCCAGTGTCTTTCTCCTCACTTGGAACTGAACCCAGATGGATATTTATTCCAACAGCTGCAATGGTGAACCACTATCTATATTAGCTAAACAAGGAAACTATACAAATTAATCCAGAGTCAAACTCAATTAAAATGAGTCTTTATTTAGTCTGGCATAGCAATTCTGTATGCAGTGTTTTAATAGCTATTGTTTTTGTTTTATTTTTTATTTTATTTTGCTTTATTTTAGGGATATTCCTTCTAGCCTTCAAGAAATTCCATGGAAATTGATAACAAAGAATTCACCAAATTTTAATTAATGATACCAAAATTGTGAATTCAGTACTGGATTTTTTTTTTAAATAGACATTCATATGTCTCTCTCTTCATAGCTAATCAATTTTTTTTAGTCAGTGGGTCAATCAGTCAATTTATTTTGGTCATAGACCAGCAATAATAGTTTGTATTTAATTTTAGAGCATTGACAATGGCTAAAATTCAAAAATTAACTAAATATAACAAAAATAATTAAAATCACTGTTAAAACTAACTCAAAGGAAAAAGATCTCGCTGAAGAGGAAGACCCCTGACAATAGTCTTTTCCCCAAAATGTAAAACAGTGGAGAGGGAGTGAAGTTCCTAGGAAGTGAAATCCAGAACTTGGGAACAACATAGGAGAAAACTATCTTCCATATGTCTGGAAAAGAGAAATAAGAAAATAAGAAGGCCTGTTGATCAGACAGATTCACGCTGAAATAGTCTAATCATGTCCTAGGTCCAATGCCATCTGTCAAAAGCATATAAAGTTTATATACTGTACATTCCTTTCTGCGACTGGTCAGTGCAAACCCAATGGCTTCTACTGGTATTATATATGTTGCAGTAAAAAAGCAGAATGTAATATGGGATCTAAGAAGATGCAATTGTCGGTGAAAGCATGAAAGCAAGCCAGCATATTCAAAGAAGCAGGCACGCACAAAAAAGACAAAACTATTATGTTGCTGCACTACATTTGCTCACAAATATCTCTCTGTTCCAGAACTTGATTCCAATAAAAATATAAAAATAACTCCCGAAATACTTTTTCTATATATAGCATTCTGATTAACTTCTTCTTGTTTTGACAGCAATCATTGGTATTTTTTCATAATATTCACTAAAATAATATAAAAAAATAATCAAAAGCCTTCAATTTTTAAAAATCTAAGATTCAGAAAACCAAAAGTATTTTCCTTTAGGTCAAGTAAAATCTAGAACAGCAAGCCCTGCCTAAATTTCTGGTTTATTTATTTATATTTATATTTATTTCTATATCAAACTTTTTCACCTTTACAGAGGAGCTCTAATTCCCAATCTCTGATGATGGTGGGGATGGTGAAGCCATCTAGCCTGATTTAAAAGCCCTGGAGAACTCAAATGATGGCACATACTTTTGAAAGATCCTAATAAAAACATTTTTGTATTGTGGATAATCTTGTCCTAAATCAATCTAGCCAATTATATTATGTCAGTCTCTAAAATTCAATTATAAGATTCAACTATCTATAAATGAAGAACTAACAGAATCAGAGGCAAAAAGACAGCACAAGTAGTCCTGAACTGATGACTATTTACTTGACAACTGTTAAAGTTAATGGCACTGAAAAGTGATTTACGACTGTTCCTAGCACTTAAGACCATTGCAGCACCCCCCATAGTCACATGATCAAAGTTTTGTTGCATGGCAACCATCATGTATTTGCAATGCAGCATCTCAGGGTCATGTAATTGTGATCTTTGTGGCTTTCCCAGACAGTTTCTGACAAGCAACGTTAATGGAGAAAGCCAAATTCACTTTAACAACCATATGGTGACCTTAACATCTGCAGCAATTCATTTAATAACCATGGCAAAAATATCGTAAAATCGGCACAACTTACTTAACAATGACCTTTGCGTAGCAATAGAAAATCTGATTCTTGGGGTCATAAGTTTAAGAATACCTGTAAGTCAAGCCTATCTGCGATCAGAAAAATAAACCTAAAAATCCTATCCCTCCCTTGAAGTTTTTTCTAATATAATGTTATGGATATCACCTGATCATCATTTCTGTATTCTATGTCAAAGCCTTGATGTTTGCAAAACAAAAAAAAACTCTATTTCTTTCATTAGTTTGAGGCTCTGTACCAGGAGCTCTGAGAAGTTATTGGTACTCATAAATCATGAGAGGTGATTTATCAGTGCCAGCTGCATGGGAACTTTTTTTTTTAAGTTATTCACAAAGAGTACTATTTGGCAGACGAGTATCCTTCCCCCCCCCCCCCCTTTGCAGTAATTTTGCAGGAATTTGTATCATTTGATCCAGCCTCAGGAAGATTCTATGATTCACACTGCAAGGTTTGCAGGAATGAAATTCCTTTTCTTTTCAAATTAAATGTGCAAAAAGCAGTAGAATAAGCCATAAAGAAATCTATAAATCTGTCTCTGCACCCCAGTTTTAGCTGAAACTAAATACACATCAACAGGTTTCTACATACAGAAATAAACAATAGCATCTGCAAAAGGAGAAGAGGTTGGAACGTGTTAATTCCATCCAATTCAAGCACTATATATGAAAAGCATATGGCCCAAATTTTCAAAGTGGCCTGCAAATATCTTCAGAGTGCACTACAAGCAGTCTTTGACTTACAACAGTTCATTTAATTACCATTCACAGTTACAATGGCACTGATAAAATTTACCATTATAACCTTTTTCATACTTAAGACCACTGCAGCATCCCTTTAAATGATCAAAATTCAAATGCATGGCAACTAGCTCATATTTATTAAGACTGCAGTATCCGAGGATCTCCCTTCTGACTAGCAAAGCTTGATTCTCTTAACAACCATGTTATTAAATGAACAACTGCAATGATTCATTTAACAAGAAATGTCGTAAAATGGGGCAAAACTCACTTAACAAACATTACTGAGAAACATAAATATTGGGCTCTATTGTGCTGGAAGTCAAGGACCATCTGTACTGAGGTTGAGATAGTATTTGACCCAAAAGGATCCAGTGAGCTGCACAAGAAAGTAGGAATACGAACTTAGGTCTCTCTGATCGAAGGCCAATATTTTACCTGCTATATTATGCTCCCATTTTTTTTTCCGGTAGTACCGGTTTCTTCTCATCTTCATAGCTTAATGGAATGCATACTGAGGAATATCGATGTCTGTAAACTATATTAGATGATAAGCTTGAAAAGAATAGTTTTTCAGGGAATTATTTCCTTCTACTAAAATGTATAAATGTTTCTCTTTTTCTGCAGTATTCCCCTCCTAAACAATGCATAATAGGGAACCCTAAATCACATAGTGATTTTTTGTGATGTAAAAGTCTCTTCTGTAAATACAACAAAATGGCATGTAACTGCTGATTTGCTTTCTTCCTCTTCTTCTTCCCTGCTAGAACCTGATGAATTTCACCTCTGCACCTAACTCTATCCTCAGAATCCTCTACTCTCGCCCCAATTAACTTCATTTACATCTGATTCTGCTAAAAGGAAATAAGAAAAGATGTCTTTGTTGCATTAAACCTCTGCTTCTAGTAACTAGAAACTCACTTCAGCTCCTATGTAGGATGCTGCTCATAAACCACTGGCTCATTTGAATAATTATGGTCCATAATGATAAGCAATACACCAGAAAATTAAAAAAATAAACATCCTAAAAAAACTTTTTTTAGATTCTAAGTGTAGAAGGTGGGATTAAATCCAAGATTTTCATATGGAGTTTATCATTAAGCTGTGCCCTTCATATCTTAAAGACCATCTGCTCCCTCCTGATTGAGCTTTACCATTATAATAATTTGCAAATGCCTCCAAGATTAAGCCTAAAACATTAAGCCACAAATAGGGCCTTTCCTGTTGTGGAGTTCTGGATGTCACTCTTGAATTGTCCAACTGACAATCCTTTACTGGTGTTCCCTGCCACTATATTTGCTTATGTTTTTAATCAGTAGAAATTCTGATCTTATTAACGCTACTGATTTATGCTGTTTATTCTATAACCAGGGCTGATTACATTCATTATATGCACTGATTTTATAATATTTATGATGTCACTTTTATGCTGGAACTGCCTTTAGATTGTTGTTACAAATCCAACACAATGACACAATGCAAAATCGTAAACCCCCCCCCAAGCCTTCTGTCCCTTTACAGAAGCATTTGGGGGCGCAATCTCCCTCTCCTTCAGGCCTTTGCCCTCCATGGCAAAAGTATTTGCAAAGAAACAGGCCTTCGGAAGCACTGTTTCACACTTCAGACTCACCGAGGCTGCCTGGTGCTCCAAAAGCCGGGTTAGGTAGCCTCGGTGAGTCAGCCAAGCTGAGCCGGGTATGCTCATCCCACTCTGCCTCTACTCTCACCACTCTGCTTTTGGAACACTGAAAGCAGGCAAAGAAACTGTGGCAGAGAGGCTGGAGAGGAGACAGCTACCTTAATCATTGAGATCTTCAAAGATAAGTTAGTCTCCACAGGCCCAGTGCCCGTGGAGGTTCCCCATGGCTTTTCCCACCTGGAGAAATCTCATGTGCACTTAACGACCTGCGCATTTGATTAGCGAATGCATTGGGTAAAGCAGGGAGGGATCATGTTCATTTAACATGATCCAATTAACAAATCCTTGGGTTACAAATATAATTTGCAAGCTCCATTACATTTGTTACCCAAGGATTACCTGTATTTGATTCTTTAATTTACTTAACTGTCATGGTATGTGCACCTGGAGGAACAGCGGAAAGAGTTTTGGCAACATAGAGCTTTCCCAAAGACAAACCCAGAATAAGAGTGTGCACAACCCAAACTGGAGAGGGGAGAATTGAAGCAATTTAGAGTATCCACATCCTAGAACCTCTCAGGATGTATCTTGTAGGTTAGAAGGTTATAGCTTTAGTTTTGCAAAATTCTTTTAGTTAGGCATAAGCAATTAAAGGATTGAACTCAATTGAATTTGGCTGTGTCATCTCTGGATTTAGGCCTGATATTAACCAATCAAGCTCTTTTTGCTTAATTGTTTTTAAATTGCAACTCTTGAATTAACTATAAAAGGAACAGCTAGAAGCTACAATGCTTATTTAACAGCTAATGAATAATACACTTAATTATTTCTTCAAAGACCAGAAATTCAGGTTCCATCATATTTTGCCAACTCATATTTTGAATATTATCCCGCAATGCATTATATGTAACTATAACTCATTTAAATTTTAGATATTTTGTTGTAATTTTAAATGTTATAATATTTAATATAATTTTAGTGTTTACATTATAATTTAATATAGGATGAATGAATACGTAAGTATACGTACATATATTCATTCATTTATTCATTCACCAAGCTCTCTGCTTGTACTGGTCTATAACTGCAATAAACTGAATTCAACAGAATATTATCCTCAGTGGTGGGCTGCTGCAGGTAGAACCATAGGTTAATTTTCTGAACAGTTCAGAGAATTTAGTGACCATTCAAAGTTACAATGGCACTGAAAAAAAGTGACTTATAACCATTTTTCACACTTACGACTGTTGCAGCATCCCCACGGTCATGACAGGCTGGGCTGAGTGACATCGAGTTGGCCACGGCCACCCAGTCACATGACCATCAAACTACGCCTACCCAGACGGTCATTAGGGCAGAGAACTGGTTGTTAAATTATTTGAATCCCACCACTGATTATCCTTATCCTTATACAGATAATTATTACAATGTAGTTGTACAGTGTTATAGTCTAAGAATGCACTCTTCCATAGTGTAGATTAAAAAAAATCAATTCCTTCTTGCATCATGAGCACAGACATGTGACTTCATTTATTCATACATATTATCCAATAGTTTTATTAGTCCCATGATACAAAAGCACAACCAAGGAAGCCGAAGTCAAGACAGCTATTAGAGAAGGTGTCTCTTCTTTCATATAATGGAAATCTTGCCAGAATGAGAACACAAAAAGGAAACACATGGATAAATTAAGGAAATGAAAACAGGTAACTTAAGATTCACAGGCTACAAAATAAATGCAAACTCTGATTGAAATAAGCCACAACAATATAGCTGTAATGGTGGTGGTGGGGGGGGAATCTATAACATTCAAAAAATAAATAAAACCATATTGCAAAGGCAAGACAGAGAAAAAAAAATCAAATTCAATATTTAGATCAAATAAAGGGACTCCACATAACAAAAAAGATAAGACCATTTGTAACGTATCTCAAACCAGATTATGTATGAATCCAGCAATGAATCACTGAGTGTCTTTCTGAAATATATTAAAACAATAATAACTGTTCATTGCATTATGATTAGAGGTCTCCGACTGGAAAACTTGCTGAACAGAAAGCATACTTTCAAATCAAATCAAATTTTATTCATCACATGCACAGACGTACATGGTATGAAATGCAGTGAAATGTGTATGCGACCACTCGCGACCTTTTATCCTGTTAGCCACATTTTTCATGGAAAGCAGCTCATTGTCAAGAGTAGTCTTAGTTCTCCCTTTGCTCTTGGAAATGAGAAAGGATAATGAGGACTGTTACTCAATCTGCATTATATGTTGAAGTGGATTAATTAATCCATCCCTTTTTAGCACCAAGCTGCTCATACCCACTGAGGAAAACTTAGCAGCCCATTGCCAGAACAAAATACAGGCTTTCTTTCCAGTAGGAAGCTAAAGGAGAATTTCCTCTCAGTTTTGCTGGGCTATCAGAATCCACTTGGCACTTTCGAATGCCAGAACTATTTTAGGAGAAATATACAGTACTTTATTTTTTTCACCTCCACGCTTGAAACTGCTGAAGGAAAGCAGGACACAATATTTCTTCTTGCATATAGGAACAACATGAAGTTAGAAAATAAAATTATTCCTGCGCTAAATTTTTGAGTTCACTAAAAGTTAGATACTCTTGTTATCTAGCACAGCGATCCCCGACATTTTGGCACCATGGACCAGTTTTGTGGAAGACAATTTTTCCACAAAACAAAGGAAGGGAGAAGTTCCGGTTTTATTCACTTACTTCCATCTGTTTGGTCCGGTTCCTAACAGGTCACAGATCGCTTCTGTTACATAGCCTGAGTATTGAGGACCCTTGATGTAGCAGATATTAAACATTAGCTATAATTCAGATCACTATTAGATATACATAAATCCACTGAAATCAGTAGGCTTAAGATGTTAAAGCTAGTTCTGCATTGTATTACAGCTACTAATATGAAGATATTCCATTATACGATTGCCCAATTTTTAAATAATTGAATGAAATTTAGTGTCTGGGCTATATTCAGAATTTTAAAAGGAGCCCGACTGCTGCATATAATATCAAAAAGATACCCCAAAAGCCTTTGAATTAACTCCTGGGGAAAAGCCAACAGGTGCTGGACAACATCCCATTTTGAAGAGAACTGATGTTCTAAAAATAATTATATGGGATAAGGCCAACTTTGGAAAAGCAGCATTGCATAGACATAATCAGGAGGTGAAACAAGAAACGAAACTCATGTAAACAGTTCATTTCATAGCACAGTATAGCTACGGCTACCCCAGTATTAGAAGCCTCCGAACCAAGGTTGGAGAAATTATGAGCTTTATTGCAAACAAAACATAAATACAGGGGATGTAACAGTAACCTATGAAAAGAGGAGAGATAATGGGATGTGATTATTTTTTATTAGAAATGTAGATCAGATTTAGGTATATGCTTTCTCTCCGGATCAAAAACCTGAAGATGGTCTTGAGATGGTGAAAGAAATCAAGGAAGCACGCTTAAGAGAAGTGGTAATGAATTAGTTGCCCTCATATAAACGAGTGCATTCATGCTCAGACTACAATAAATGAACTAAGTTTCTAGATCCCAATGGTGCTTTTTTCAGGAGACAACTGGACTTTCTTGTTTTTTTTCTTTTGAAGATGTTTCACTTCTCAGCCAAGAAGCTTCTTCAGCTTTGACAGGATAGTGGGGATTGGAACGATTTATATTGCATGCAGACAGCTGGTTATTTGCATCGTTTTAGAGGGTCGTTGAAGCTCTTGGAGGTTTATCTGTGTCCTCAGGTTCCTGGATGACTGAGAATCTCTACAGACTTTTTAGCTGTACAATTTGGGATGAACACCCTTTGAATGATGTGGGAGTAGGAATGGATTTCCAAAAGAAAAACTGCAGACTATAGGAACCAGGAGCACTAGGGACACAGATAAACTAAGGACACAGATAAACCTGCAAGAGCTTCAATGCCCCTCTAAAACAGGGATGGGCAATTATGGCTCCTTCATGACTCGTGGACTTCAACTCCCAGAATTCCTGAGCCAGCATGGCTGGCTC
>JAEANM010023206.1:0-11417 GCA_017656035.1 Myanophis thanlyinensis
ATAAATAAAATAAAAATAAATAAAATAGCAGACGCCCTTCTGCTGCTGGCAGACTCTGGACAGAGGGGTAGCCTCGCGGCTTTGGCTGGCATCAAAGAACCTCTCAAGAACCTTCAACATTGACGTTCATGGTTCATCCCTTGTGTGTGTGTGTGCTTGCGCGTATACACACACACACACACAGAGTTCTTGACAGGCCAGAGGACCCCCAGCCCCAAGGGTCATGCAGCACAGACCACTCCTGGTCAAGAGGCACTCAGGCCAAGTTTGTGGGCGTCCCGGGCAAGTCCGTGGGAATGGCCGGAGAATTCTGACTAACTGAAACCTCTACGCAAAAACCTGCAACCTGCCCCTCCCGCAAAGCTTCCACCTGGCTGCCCCCATTGAGGCTGCTGGGATTCGGTGTTAGAAGGAAGCAGAGGCGCAAAGGAAGGGAAGGAGCCGGTGGCGGGAGGTGGGGCTCGGAAAGGAGGGTCTTGCCTCTGACGCAAGGATCCTGCGGCACCCTGTGAATGACGTGGGCCATGTGAACCAGCAAGGGTCAGAAACTGAACAGCAGCCTGCCAGCGGTCAGGGAAGGCAGCTTCACACACACACACACACACACACACATACACGGAGGGAGGGAAGGAGGGAAACAAACCAGGGTTTAATAAATCAAGCGGACAGATTCACACTCTTGCTGGGCTGCAGGAGAGAGGTCATCTGCCCTGCTGGGTCCAAAGGAGCTGCCTGGCCCTGCTGCCCTTTGGCTGCCCCCCCCCACTCTTCCCGGAGGCCCTTCCGTGGACTGACTCCCTGCTCCGACCTCTGCAGGGCTTCCTCACAGGGGGTGCCAACTCCCTCCCTCCAAAAAAGTTCCAGAGCAAAGCTGAGCTCTCCTATGGCAAACATTTGAGCCCACTTTGGGTAACTCAGCATGCTAGCAGCCTGGCCCAATCCTGCCTCCATCCAGGACACCCGGAGAAATTGGCTACACAGGCCGATAAACAAAGTTGGAAAGTTCTGGAAGGAGCCCAGATCCCTGGGAAGGTCTGCAGTGCAGGATCTGCAGCCCCCCTTTCCTGAGCCATCCATGGGCTTCTGTAATATTTAACACCATGAAGTCCCCAGCAGCAGGTGGCCGGGCCTGCTGGTCTTGAGAGTGCCAGCCAGCCTCCCCCCCACCCCGCTGGGCTCCTGGCTGTGATCTCTGGGGAATGGCAGGGGAGAGGAGTGGGGCCAGGGGGCTGGAGAAGGCAAACGTTTTCCTGTCCTCAAAGACGGGGGAAGAGGGCCCAGGAGATTGCAGACCTGTCAGAGGGACGTCAACAAACACCGGAGGAAAGTTTGGAAGAGGGGACTTCTGAGCATTTAGAAAATCCTTTAGTCTGAGTTTATTGAGAATAAATCATGGCAGACAAACCTGGTCTTATTTTTTGTTAGTGACCATTTCAGTCGACACGGAGAGTGGGGAGGACCCAAGCATCTAGGCCAGACATGGGCAAACTACGGCCCGTGGGCCACATCTGGCCCGTTGGACTTTTTAATCCGGCCTGCCGAACTAGTTACTAGCAAAGGTCCTTAAAGAGGTCAGAGGGTGGAATGGAATGGAACAGAAAGGGTGGGATCTGGCTGGGGGTCTGCAGTTTCTAGGAAGACCCAGTCCAGGGAACGGAGAGCCCAGAAAAGCCGATTTTTGCTGGGTCGACAACAGTCACAAAGGCAGGGATTGCTCCTCCCCCCTTCTTCCTTCCTTCCTTGGCCATCCCTCTGCTGCTCTGACTGGACAAATCTTTTCATGTAATGGTTTTTACATTTAATTTATATTAGTTCACACAAACACACCATTCTCCTATTCTGGCCCGGCCCCTCTGTCGAATTTTAGAAACCATTGTGGCCCGCGAGTCAAAAAGTTTGCCCAACCCTGATCTAGGCTTTAGCAAAACACGTGACATAATCTTGATGAGAGAACACGTGTGGGCTGGGCAGCACTGCCGTCACATGGGGACTGTACAGTGCTGGCTCCGAGGTCCTCCTGGGCTCTGGTTGGCCCCTGCAATGACCACCCACTAGCAAGAGGGGCTAAAAAAACACGAGTGGCAGAAGAGACCCTTCATAGCTCAGAGCTGAACGGTGAAATCTCTGAGTTGGGTTGTTTTCCTGCAGGTGCTTCAGGATCCAAGGAGGGAACAGCATCAGTGCTGCAAGTGAGGAGGGGGTGCGGCATGGAGGAAGAAGGAAGGAGAGGGATTATGGGGTCCTTGGTGCTCTCTGAGCTGGGTTGCTTTCCTGCAGACATTTCATGACCCAACTAGGGAACCTCATCAGTGCTGGTGATAGGTAATGAATCATCTGCAAGAAAACCAATGACCTCAGAGAGCACCAAGGACCCCCCCACAAAAATAGCAATAACTCTTACACCCAGAGATGACGTAAACCGTGGGGTGATCCACACTTAGTGGCAAGAGACAGGAGGCTCTTCAGCAGGTAGAACAACCGGCAGAAGCCAGCAAAATGAATTCCAGAAAAGTCACCATCCTACGGCCAAAGGGCTGAGCATGGGAGTGGAGGGACAATTCTAGGCAGAAATACCGTAGGAAAGAGACCGTGCTCCATCAGCAGCTGCAAGGAAGGCAATTCCAGGTGGTGGTACAATGTAAAGGCCAAAAGAAACCGCCATTCCTCTCTATCCTGCACTGGCCAAGCCTTAGCTAGGATGCAGACTCCCATTCAGAAAGGACCCTGATGGGCTGAAGCCTGCCCAGAGGAGAGCAACCGGGATGCCCAGGAGCCTGGAAGAAAGAAATAACTTGTGAACTGCTGCAGGAGTTGGGCAACTCTGGTCTGGAGAAAAGAAGATCCTGGGAGCCATGACCGTTGCTGTCCTGGGGGATCCGGAGGGCTGCAGTGGGCGAATCAGGCCAGAAGGGCTTCCGGAAGGAAAAGGAGACACCGTGGGTTGAAATGAGAAGGAGGCAGAGTCTGCAACAGACCAGGGAAAGTAAAGTGTTGAACGGGCTGCCTCGGGAGCGACGGTTCCTCCTCCACTCACAACGGCTGGGGCGTTGGTTGGAGACAACTTCTAGGAGACCCCCTGCACCGGGAAGGGCGCTGGACTAGATGGCCTCCAGAGCCCCTCCCATCTCCTAGGATTCTGCCACTTCCGGAAAAAGAGGAGGCTGGTCATCCCAGAGAGAATACTCTTGAGATTTTCAGGACCCAATCTGGGCCGGTTTCGACTTCCAGGCTTTCGGGGTGACTTGTGCCGGAGCCCCTCCTGAGGGAACTTCTCCCTGGCAGAGCCTGAGCTGTTCTGAGCACCTGCCCTTCCCTCAGGAGGGGCTCCAGCACGAGTCGCCCCAAAAGCTCAGAAGATGAAACCTCTGGTCCCGGGGACCAGCCCAGATTGGATCCTGCAACATTATCCTGGGACACGCAGTTTCCCTGTTGTTCATCCTGAGATCTATCCGAAACTGCTCCATTGCAGCCTCTGTTCTTCCTCCCAATAACAACAGGTGGGCCCTCCTCACCTGGCAGCTGTGCAGACAACGGAAGAATATCCTGTTCATCTCCTCCTGCTGTGCCTTGCAGACCTTGCTCCCCCCCCAATGACCTCACCTGGATGCCCATGAGAAGCCCTGGCTGCTGCCTGTGCCCAGACCTGCCCTCCCCCCTTCAACATTCGAAAACTGGAGGGTCAGGGGCCATTCATAACCTTCATTCTTTGAGTTACATGCATCCATGCTGCTGAATCCTTCAAGAGCCCAAGACTTCCAGGCCCTAGGACTGTGATGGCGAACCTATGGCACGGGTGTCACAGGTGGCAAGCAGAGCCATCTTGCTGGGCACACAAGCTGTCAGCCAACTTACTTCCAGCTGAGCATGCACATGTGATTGCTCATGTACTCATGCATGATTGCAGAGACCCAGCTGGTCTTTGGGCGTCCACTGTGCATGCGCTCGATTGTAGCAGGAAATCCAGCTGGTCTTTGGTGCTCTTCTGTGCATGCACATGCGATTCCTCATATGTGCGTGAGTACCTGCGTGCAGCTCACGTGCATTGCATGTGCAAAAGCTGCATGCATGCGTAGATGATGCAGTTGCACATGGAGTGCACATGGAGGAGCTGCACGCAAGTGTGGATGGCACATGCAAAGCATCTACTTTTCAGCACTCAGTAAGTAAAAGGTTCGCCATCACTACCCTAGGAGGAGTTGATTGATGGCATCTCCAACTGGGCCTGGGGCAGGAATATACAGAATTTAAGAGAGTTGGAAGGGACCTTCAAGGTCTCCTAGTCCAACCCCTGCTCAAACAGGAGACCCCAGATCAATCCAGATAAATGGCTGCCCAACCTCTTCCTAAAACCCTCCAGGAATGGAGTCACCAACAACTTCTAATACGGAATAGGTACCAGCCATCCCATCCCTAAGCTGATGATATAGTTGGTTTCATCTGCGTATGGATGGAATTGCATGCCAAACGGCTGGATGTCGCCTTCCGGTGACTTCATATAGACAAATCCAAACCCATTAAGGCCAACCCTACCCCCCCAATACCTAGAGAGGCTCCCCGCTGGATGCGCTGACCTACCACCAGCCCCTTGCACCGCCCAGCAGCTTCCCTGGCAGCTCTTTGCCAATGTGCTGAAGCCGCCCTCTCAGGCTGCCCCCGAGACGCTCTCTGGGCTGCTGCTAATCAGCTGCAGCATCCTTCTCTCAGAGGCTCTGGTTCACTGGCTCCGGTGACAAATGGCACAGTTGGCCAGGGCGCCCGGCACCAGCTCAGCAAGTTTCCGCTCTGCCACCAAACCCAGAGCAACCAGCCGTGTTCCAGGCAAGTCAGCTTTTCCTTATAAACCAATCTGTGAAATAATCGCTCTACAGTCATAAAGACACTGAAGGCCTCCATCCCTGTAAACTCTCCCCTCCCTCACAGTTCAAGGGACAGGCACCACCACCCCGGCCCCTCCCCCTTTTGGTGATTAGGTTTGGTGCTGGCTGGCCACTTTTCCAAAACCTATTTCTTATAGAGGCGAGTGTGAAGGTTCGAAGAAGGGAGCCCGGCTCCTCCGCTTCCTCTCAGCTTCCGGCTGCCCAGCAGACCCTCCCGGCCAAGCCTTCCAAGGATTCAAGATATCAGGGTCTCTTCCACCTTCTGGCCGTGTTCCTGAGTCACTGAAGGGGTGAGCCCCACCCTCACCCCCTTTTCTGGCTTTATTGCTAAGTGGCCAAGGACCTCTGTGTGCTTATTTCGGATGTCATCTCTGTCATCCAGGTCATGGGTGGCCCAAAGGCGCAAAGGATGGGAGGGTGTGCAAATCCACTCAAAGCAACACAGAGCTAGCTCCCTCCCCTCCACTCCTGGCCAACAAGGCTGCCTTTCTCCGTCCTTGCTTCCCTCTCACGCAGCCCCTTTGTGTGCCTGGCTGTGTGTGCAGGGAAGTCAGGGCGCCGTGTCTGCGGATCCTTCGCACTGCTTGAGGCCCTGAAGAAAACCCTCCCATCCTTCCCCCCCCTCAAGTCTTCCTGTGGTTTCAGCTCTATCGTGCAAACATTCATCAGTCTTTATGTCCCAGCAACCCCGAAATGTTTCTGCATCCTTCAGCTGCTCTCCATCAATGCGTTGAAGGAAGGACGGACATTTTTGCAATATTGTTATTTGCTGGATATGTATGCAGCCCTCCTTCCTCCAAGCCAGTCTGGGGTTTGGGGTTTGGGGTGGGCTGTCTTATGCAAAACACAGGAAAAAAATACTCAGAAATAATAAGCCTGAAACTGAATTCCCCTTCATTTCGGTCATTGTGTCACTCCTTGCAACAGGCCACAAACAACCTACAGATCCTCTGCGAGTATTTGTGTGTGTGTGTCTGTGTGTAAACTTCAAGAATTTCTCATCTTTAGAACACACATTCTTCCTTGCTTTTTTTTTAATGCCTTCACATCAGTCTTGATTCTTGGTGGCTGTTGGAATAAGTCCCTGCAGTTCTTTTGGCAAGGTTTTCAGAAATGGTTTGCCATTGCCTCCTTCCTAGGGCTAAGAGAAAGTGGCTGGCTCCCAGCTGGCCTTGTGCGTAAGGCAGGCTGCAGGACTAGAATCCAGCATCTCCCAATTTCTGGCCCAGAGCTTATCACAATACAACTATCTCTACTTGTTCTAATGATTCACTATCTACACATAACTTGCAACTGTTTGCCCAATTTTCCTCATAAGCAGTAATTACCGGGGTCTTTGGTATGTAAATTTTCAAATCCATATTCTTTGTTTCATCATACATTCTGTCATTGACTGCAAAACTTTCCCAGTCTCAATCAACAACCCAGCATTATCTATATAAAACTCATGTGGCTTTTAGTATAAGAATATATTTCGCCCATATGGAGTCGAGGGTCTTTCTTTTCTCGGAGCCCAGTTTGGGGCAGGTGTGACAAATATTCACACACATCTTTGTTCCTCACTGCAAATATTCCTGATACATTTGCCCATAAATAGATGAAAGTACCGAAGGGATATCATCACATATCCAATCTCTCTTTTCGCCTACGGTTGGACCGTTTGCTTTCAATTATGCTGAAGCTTTGCTGCCATCATGCTCTGCATCGACTACGTCCAACAAGCAACCTTCAATGCCATATTATTGCAAACCCCATTCCATAATTCAAGCTCATTTATTTTATCACACACTTTATCCGGCCCTGTCAGTGGATGCTACATTTTCTTTCTCACATCCATCTGTATCATATGTCGCCAGAGTTACAGGAAGGCTGGCAATAGTGCACTGGCCTGCAACCTGGGTCTTTAGAGGCGATCCCGGCTTGAATAAACTCAGGCAAGTGGGTTAGGGTTTTGCATTACACTTGTGACACAGTGGTCAAAATGCATGCAAACTGACCAGGCTGGCCATTGTTGGCAGGAATGTGGCATGGGGCACAGGTGCAACGAAGGCTAACAAGCTAGGCGATACCAAGGGCATCCACTAATTCTGACAGATGTTGGGACCATGCAGTCTTTCTGATCTGAAGTATTCTGCCCTGAAACACATCTGTTGGCCACTCCTTAAAGCAGGAACAGCC
Organism: Myanophis thanlyinensis; assembly: GCA_017656035.1. Classification (NCBI taxonomy): domain Eukaryota; kingdom Metazoa; phylum Chordata; class Lepidosauria; order Squamata; family Homalopsidae; genus Myanophis; species Myanophis thanlyinensis. Next base: position 7,056 of record JAEANM010023206.1, read on the forward strand.
ACAGCCAGTTGTAAGAAAGAGCTCTTTGCACCATGAGCACACTCTACGGCCCCTTTAAGAGTCAGAGGCCATTAAACATGGCCCTATCATTTATTGGATTATATGGTGGAGCAATATTTAGCAATGACCTTTCCAATATCGTCAGCTCATCAAGTCATCATTTGAATTAGGTGGCCCATTCCAGACCATCAATTCTGGGAATAGCCGCTTCCTTTTCAGTTCCCCTTGATTCACACCTCTCCCCTTCTGTACCCCAAGAGAACTGTAGGGAACCCCCAGTTTGATGTTGGCACCACCAGGGACTGGATTCCTGGTGGCCTTGGGCTAGCCGTGGCCTCCCTTCCAGCTCTTCTGGTGGAAAACCTCCTTTCTCCTCCTCCGACAATCAGAGGAACGTCGTCCCACTGGGGCTCTCAGCAACTGGCCTCCCATTGCACAAGTGTTCAGCCACGTGGGCACCGTTTTCTTGGCATCAGCACTTGCCACTGAGTTGGTTCTCTTCTTAGTGTGTTGGCTTCCCACCTGCCCACATAGCCCCCTGCGATGGACCCTTCTCAACTTCCCTCCTTACTGGCTAAAGCGATTCTCCCAGGATGGTCAGCATCACTGAAAGAGTTACTGAGCCCTTCGGCTACGTTAAGCTGACCATTTCCTGCTTCCTAGGAGGGCTACTTCTTCCGTGTGTGCCACATCTGCTCTGGAGCCTTGGTGAGAGTGGCACTTCCTTAAATAAGGGGTTCTCAACTTTTTCTCTATGGAAGCTCCTTTAAATACCTTTTGTGGCCACAGTCCATGGCCTTGCACCCCCAAAATGTAACTCAAAATTGAAACCATAACATTTCTTCAAGCCTTTGTGGACCCCATGACATTGTGCACACACCCCAGGGGTCCATGGACCACAGGCCAAGAACCACTGCCTTAAATCCTTTCTAAAGTTTGCATCGTGCTACGGGTGGTTGTCAGTGGTCTCTACAAACTATGGCATGTGGCTCAGGGTCTACCATACTGAAGGCATCACCTTCTCCTTTGGCCAGGTAAGAAACTGGCTTGGCCAATTGAACTGTTGCGCTTGACTGAGAGCCCATTGATGTCGTGGCTAAGGTGTGGGACTTTCAGGGGTAAAAGACCCGGGTTCTAGACCCCTCTCAGCCCCAGAGGCTCCTGGGTGACATTAGGCCAGCAACCAAGGGTATGGTGAGGACCACAGCCTCCCACAGCCATGGAGACAGGACGCCTGGATGATTTCCAGCTGGTTCCTCTCTTTCTCTTAGCTCAACCTCCTCAACCTTCCCGTTATGGGGAAAATAGGTGCATGCAGGTACTGAATAAAAATTCTAAATTTAACCAGAAGGGACAATAATCTCACTGACCTATCATTCCAGGATGAATGTCATTAGAAACAAACAAACATGAAAATGGTTTTATATGGAGCATTTTCTAGTACTCTCAGGTGGATAACGCCTGAACTGAGTGGTTGTTTCCAAGTAAACAAGGTTCAGAAAAAAAAACACCTATGATCCTGGATGCTAACTGATCCTGAAGTATTTTTTAAACCATTGGGTCGGCTAGGATGGCAGCCGAATACTCCTTGGTCTAAAGGAAGCAGGAACTACGCTCTCCCTTCCTTTATGGCAGCATCTATTTATGAAACCAGCCGGTCTCCAGAAAGTGTGACCTATTTCTTCAGAAGCTTCAAAAGAACTGAGGATCCTGTCTCAATCGGATTTATGACTGCTTAGATTTTCATGGTTGCAATGCACAAACGCTTGCATGTTTGCCCCACCCAAGATTAAACCACGTTCACACTGCACTTGCCCAGCGCCTGCCCGTCCCCATCCTCGGTGGTGTCTGGACCCTTTTCCCAGGTCCAGGGGTGCCGCAAAGAAGGAGCGAGACCCACTGAAGCCTGAACCAGGGCTGGTGATGAATGTCCCTCTCCCAGCTCTGTAAACCTGCACAGCTAGGGAGGGCTGCCTGGTGCCTAATGGGCCTCCTGGCCTATAAATCACAGGCATAAGGCCAGGATGGAGAGAGAGATTCCTTCGCCACAGCTGGAGTCCTTCCTTGAGGAAGCTGGCACCAGTTGAAAGGCAGTTCACCAGGTAAAGCCGGAGATTAAAACGAGAAGTTTGTTCTGTGCTCTCCTGGCTTCATTACAGAGCAACAGAGCACTACTCGGAATAGTAAAAACAGCAAGACGAGATAAAAATAGGAAAATGATTTAAGTTGGCTTACATTAAACACACTTCATGTCGTACCGCTGTTCCAGTTAATGATATCGCTTTGCTGAGTTTTAACTCTCTATCTCTGTGGGCCTTCATTTAATTACGATCCTACTTTAAGCAGCCCAGATGCCTGTCAATAAGCTGCCTGTGAAAAAAGGGACAATCGATCCGAATGGAGTCGGCCGGCTCTCGGGGAGTGGAGATGGCAAGTAGATTTGGGAAGCGAAGGGGGCGGTTTGAACGAAAGGACTAAAATGCAAGCACGTCAGGAGGAGGGAACTGGTGGGCTGCTCTGGGTGGGTGTCGAATTTGGAAGGAGTCCAGGGGCTGCTGGAGGTGGAGGTGGTGGTTGCAGGTTACCCACAACTGAGTGGTGACAATGGGAGAGCCAGAAATGAGAGTCCAGAGGAAGTTCCGAAATGTTCTGAATGGAGGAGATTTGGGGAGGGGTCCCTTCCGGGGCACGGCCTGAGAGGCTGGGTGGGAAGGAGCCTGAAGGAGCAGCTGAGCCCTTCAGAGACCCAGAATGCACGAGAAGGCTGTGGATGATGGGCATCCCCCAGGAAAAAGGCCCGTTTCTGATACACCAGGTGATTCCCGTGTGTGCACGGCATCGGAAGGGCTGCAAATCCGAAAGGGGGAATAATCCGACCATCTCTGGTGAAAGACTGAGGGAGGCAAGAGGGATCAGGGGCTCCGGACGAGCGGGAGAGGGACCTTCCTTGACATTAATATCAGTATTGACACTTGGGAGAAAAGGAACATGGAAGACAAGGAAAGAGGGAATGTAGAATGACTGTAAGGAAAGGAGGTATGAATCCTATGGGTTCTCCCAGAGAATGAAGTGGACGTAAGAGGACAGAAAACTGCCTGGGGAGAAGCTGCCACAGCAACACCGTGTAGTTACCATACCAGGAGACAGAAAAGAGAGCTGCTGGTGGAGAGATGAGCAAAACAGCTACGGATGAAGCACGCAGGTCAGACAAGGATTGCTGCAGAAACGAGGATGGGAGAAAGCGGTTGCATAATATGGACAGAAGAAAAACACCGTTGAACAGGACATTGCCAAAGAGACCAAGGTGCTCTGGAGAGAATAAAAGGCAATCCGTATCTCAATGCAGAGAGACAAGGAGGGTTTGAACACGGAGAAGGTATTTGTCTTAGCTGGTTTCCTTTCCATTATCTCCTGCCTTTAATTCTGGGGGTTTGCTGTTTACTACTTTTTTCCCCCTGCAGTCTGCGTAACCTTGTTTACCCCAAAGCAGAAATATGCACATGGATGTAGATGCATGCATTTGATTTTAAAATGTGTCTTATTTTAGTCAGGTTGAAAGTAAGCATTTACGTCACAGGCAGCTAAGAAAATGAACAAGTGGATGGCTGAATAAACCAGCACGAGGTATAAAAGCTCTAATAATCCTACTTTGAACACGTGATGTGAAGACCCAGCTCTCTGGACGAGGCCTGAAGAACGGAAGGGGGGAGGGGAGAGGAGGGGGGCCAGCAGCAGAGGGGGAGCGCAGTGACAGGCAATGGGGGCATCCTTGGGGAGAGCAGGAGCAGGAGGATGGGAGAGGTCAGCAGGGAAGATGTCAATCTTTATGCTTGCTAGCAGTCAAAAGCCAACCATTCAAATACCAATCAATTAATTATTCGATCAATCAATTTGATTGTTCCTTTTATATGGCCTGAAATAGTCTGTAAAGGGGGCCACACGATGGCTCAGAGGATAAAGATGTTGGGCTGGTCAGCTGGAAAACCGACAGATCGGGTTCAAGACCTGAGCGCCACAGGATAGGGTGAGCGCCTGTTATTTGCCTCAGCTCCTGCCCACCTAGCAGTTTGAAAACCCACAAATGTGAGTAGATGAATAGGTACCACTTGGGTGGGAAGGGAATAGTATTCCGTGCGCCTTTGGCATATCCCATGCTGGCCACACGACCATGGAAAAGGCCTTCAGACCACACTGGCTTCCTTGGCCAAGAAGCAGAGATGAGCAGGGCCTCCAAAGTCGGGGATGACTGGACAGGGAAAACCTTTTACCTTTACCTAATCTGTAAGAGTTTTGCTCCCTTCGCAGAATGAACTTCATTTTGAGAGCAACATTTAATTTAAATTTAACATTTAAATTTAAATT
>JAEANM010023207.1:0-11417 GCA_017656035.1 Myanophis thanlyinensis
AATAAATAAATAAATAAATATTTTCAGAAATATGAGTCAGTTCCTGTATAAGCATACTATATCATGGATTTGTTTTATTTGTTTTATTGAAATATTTAGAATAATATGAAGCTTTTCTATTTAACTGTGCTTTGTTCAAAAATTAAATTTATCATGTCCCTCTGAGAATAGATATCTGACCAGCAGTACCATAATCCTCCAATTTGAAAGCATCTGAAAATTGTATTTCAAATAAAGGCAGATAATAAAATACTATAATGTTATTTATTTCTATTATTGGTTGAAAATTGGTAATGGACTTTTGCATTCTGTCTATAAGGCATTCTCTCCATAATAGTTCATATCATTTGAAAACAGGACAGTAGAAGTTAAAACAAAAAGAATACCATTCTTAGGACAAATTGTGGCTGTCATGAAATTTGTAACAGGAGTTCCTAGTTGAAGTTATTAAACCATACATTAAACTACATTTGAGAGTTAAAACTCAAGGACAGATGCTAGAGCAGGCATTGTAAGATACATCTTTACATTAGAAAATTTATTCCTTTGAGACTCACTTGGATGCACATGAAATGGCTACTTTTCAGCCCAGGGAACTGAACATTAATGTTGTGATTTAGTGAAGAGTAAGTGGTTGTTTGTTCTATTTAGTGCTCTTTGTTTTTATACACCCTTTGTTAACTCCCATTATCTTCTTTGTCCTATCAGGGTAAATTCACTACACAAGAATTTCCTCTCACTTCATAGAGAAATAGTCTACAGTATTTTTAGTCCTGATAAATTCTACAGAGAAATTTTTATACACATATATTTATCCATTAGATGTATTTCAAGAGCCTTGAAAAATATGTGAAAAGAGAGTAGAAAGTATTATCCTAAGACATTCTTCTCAATTCACTTTAGTAATATCAGAAGACAACTTGGTCTGTCTGCCTGTTTTTCAATCAATTGCATAGGGAAAGTCCCATGTTTTACCTTATCACACCCTGCTTCTTTTAAATATTGTTTTTTGTTTAAACATTTATATGACCACCCATCTTGAATCTAATTCTGGGTGATTTACTATCCCAAAATAAAAACAATATATGCCAACACTAAAATAAAATCATAAAAATAAAAAACAAACAAAAAAGACTTGCACTGTAGCTAAATTTTCCCATGCAGCCCACAATTCTGTTTGTCTCAGTACTTGCACAGATCTCCAGAACTGGAGCCGGTTTGACTTATTAATAAACAATATATTAATATTTATTAAACATCAGATGCAAATTATTTCATAAATGTAAATTCCTTTCTAAGTGTAAGTTAGTATTTACTATATTTTTATACTATTCCATTCTACCAGGACTCATAGATATAATAGGTTTATGCCAATCATAAATTTCCAAAGCCAATCTCAAATCATTTAATTTTTTTTATTATTATTAATCCAATGTATATGGCTCCCTTCTATCCAAGAAATTCTGAGTAATGAACAAGACAAAAGGATATTATGTTGTGGAGAAAAAATGGAGGAAGAAACGCTATCTCTACCACTAAAAATTCCAAGAGGAAAGATACATTACATTACATTTCCAAGTCCAATAAACACCAAAGATTTTGACTACCCCTGACAATATATAACAAATTTTGGATGAAAAATAATAACTAATTTCTGGAGCTCTGTCCACTGAAATCAATAGACATATCCTCCCACACACTTCAAAAACTTTAGATAAACACCTCTAAAATGATCCTAAAGGTGTTTTTTCAAAAGGCAAGGGGACTTTCTGGTTTTCCTTTGAAGACTTCTCATCCAAGAAACTTCTTCAGCTCTTGGATGAAACTAAGTCCAGTTGCCACTTGAAAAAGCACCTTTGGGCCAACCATGGCTTGGATGACTAGAATCTCTAAGGACCTCTCAAAAGACATTTAGGAATATTAATTTAAAAAGGCAGGTAGCATTTTTGGTCCTAGCAGAAACTTTTAATAGTCCATGATTTCATCTCATGACTCTCATAAAACATAAAAGAAATATTTCAATTTTAATTGTGTAATTCTCTCACCTATATTTTTCATATTGCATTCTATTATAATAACGTAGTAGAAAAATGGCATTGGTTAGGACAAATGACACATTCTCCTCCCTAAAATTACATTTCTGGGGGTTGAGAAAAAATAACCTGCTCAATCATAAAACTGAGAAGGACAAAGATTGTTGGCAGAGATAGGAGAAGACACCAAGAAATGAACAAAGGCTCTGAGAAGCAAGGCCATTTTAAGATAATTCCAGAAAACTCCCTACCAAAAACAATATTCATGAAATATTCTGTTCTTTCAAATATACCAAAGTCTTTATAAATAACTGTCTTTATTACTTCATAGTATTCCCCTGCCTTGCTGACCTCACTACATATTTGATTTACTATGTCTAACCATATCTACATTTGAATTTGCAGGACTCTGACTCCACCCCAAGCTCTGATTGCTTGCATAGCATAGTAAACAATATTTGTTTCTACATAATTGTGCCCTGGTCTCTGGTTAGAAAAATTAGGGGAAATTTGTGAGGGAGATTTCTTCTATAAGTGCACATTCACTATTTTTAAGGAAAGTGTTTAATATAACATTTGGTTTGAAAAAGACGTTTGAAATGGGTAATTATTTTGTAGATTTGTAGTTGAGGATTCTTGCATGGAGACTAATAGTTGCCAGAAAACATTGGTCCTTTGTTACTTTGTGAAATGAGGAAATGTCCCAGGCAGTTGATTTGATCATTCCTGAACACTTTTTCTAAGTGACTGATCCAGCCTTATGGAACAGCTTGTCTCGAGTTGGCCTCCTCTCTGCTTTAATGTTCCAAAATGCAATAAAAATACTGATTTATGCAAGGGAGTGCTACACTGGGGCTGCTAACTTTCTAGTTCATACCTTTGTGAATGTTCTGTTTTATTGTAGAATTGTTCTTACTGATAGTTGATCTTGGAATTTATGTAACTATGAGATGTCCAGAGCTCTTGATTGGGAAAATATACTTCTTTTTTTTTCAGCTGTTCTGTTAGGGGTTGCCACAGCGAATCATCTATTTCTACACTCGGCATCCTCTACTCTCGCCCCAATTAACTTCAAGTACTCTTTTAGCACATCCATATATCTCCTCTTTGGCCTTCCTCTTGACCTCTTGCCTGGCAGCTCCATCTCCAACATCCTTCTATCAATATAGCCATTCTCCCTCCTCTGCACATGTCCAAACCATCTTAATCTGGCCTCTCTGACCTTGTGCCCAAAGCAGCCAACCTGAACTGTCCCTCTGATGTGCTCATTCCTAATCCTGTCCATCCTGGTCACTCCTAAAGAGAACCTCAACATCCTCATCTCTGCTACCTTGATCTCTGCCTCTTGTCTTTTCCTCACTGCTACAGTGTCAAGATTCGGGTTACTGTCAGTATTCCAGCTAAACTCCTCATTTTGATTCAGCACTCAGAAACACAGTCCATCTAAGTAAGAATTTATTGAAGAAGTCATACTGGCACATCTGGGAAAACCTGCATCTGAACTTCTGGATTTTCCCATCACCCAAGTAAATTCCACAATACATCCCCTTCATCTGTCATACTATTACGTTGCCCAATCTAGCAAGGTTGAAAGAGAAACTACTTCTTCGGTCAACTCCTCGCAGGTGTTGGTTGACCTCGCCTTGACATCCTCAAAGAATTTTATTTAGTCTACCAACTATTCTCTAAGAGATTATCCCTCGCAATTTCCCAGGCTCCAACAATGGCAGCATAGAAGCTTCTGTGGATAATATGGCTTCCAATGCTGACATGCAGTCTCTAACCCATACAGCACAGCTGGTCTCACTACTGTCTTGTACACCTTTCCTTTGATTCTTGTTGACACTCTTCTGTCACACAACACTCCTGACACCTTTCTCCACCCACTCCAACCCACCTGCACTCACCTCTTCACCTCTTTTCCACACTCCCCATCACACTGGACTGTTGACCCCAAATACTTAAACTCCTGCACCTTCTTGACCTCAGCCCCCTGTAACCTCACTGTTCCATTTCCCTCCCTCTCGTTCATACACATGTATTTTGTCTTACTACGACTGACTTTCATTCCTCTTCTTTCCAGAGCAGACCTCCACCTTTCCAGGTGTTCCTCCACCTGCTCTCTCCTCTCATTACAGATCACAATGAGATCAGCAAACATCATTGTCCACAGAGATTCCTGGATTGGGAAAATGATTTGGAAAACATACAAATTTCAGTAAATAAATAAATTGTGCTGAACCCATTTGCTCCTTGAAATACACCTCAGATGAGGGCAGTGAAGCACATCAGAAGATGATTAGAAAACAGGTGGAGAAAAACTCCTATTGAATCTGATTATATCTTAGTAATGATTTTTACAGTATATCAAGCTTATTCTATAGCAGTTACGGAAGCAAAACAATATTTTTTATCCTCCACCACTTCAGCCCTTAGCTTCTTCCAACAGCTTTCCAAAGCAACAGACTTATTAAATAACTAAAAAGGAAATTTAAAAGTCAAAAGTAAAACAATGTGAAACTCTCCCTATATCCTACCTTCTTTCTCCACACAATTGGGCAATTTCATCTTTTCCACAGAATAATTTTTTAAATACTTCAGTTTAATATCCTCTTCAAAAATATTTATATGTAAATATATTCAGTACTGTAATGCACAGGTGAAATTGTACCATATTTGACAAAGTTTCTTCTGATAAAGCATCAGAGATAATAGGATATGATTCTTTTAAATGGCAATGTTTTGATTTTCTAAATCTTATGTCCCCATTAGGCTATCTTGATCAATTGTTACATGGATGTATTGTCCTTCTTATTAGTGTTTCTTACTGCTTGTTCTATTTATTTATTTGTTAGTTTTATTCCCTTTACTCCCTGTTAGTTTTATTCTCCTTTTACCAGAGTCACCCAGAGTGTTTATATAGCTAAGGTTGAATGTGAACCTGGGTCTCCCAAGTCACAATTCAACACCTTATCCACTATACCATTGCTATCAACAATGCATAGGAAAGTGCAGCTACACACTTTATAAAATACTCTGAAATTTAAATTAATCACATAGCCAAAGGAAAAAACACAACAAAAATTAATCTTTTTACATTGCAACTGATTTCCATACTACCTGCAACAGGTCTGTGTTTCTTTAGATTGCACTTGTACAACTTCTGAGTTTGTTAGTGGGGGAATAAACAAACATATTTCATTAAAGTTAGGGAAGAGTTATATCAATATTTTCAGCTCCATTTTTCTTTTTCATCCCTTATAACCAGAGTTATATCTGAGCCTCTAACAAGATTTGAGAGAACTTGTTACATGAAGCCAATCTTTCAAGGAAGTCATTTTTCAAATCTTTACTCTTTCCAGATACCTTGTGGATAAAAAAACAACAACCCTCATCTGTTTTTACTTGTAATTATTGTGCTGGCTTTTTGAAAATGAGAATACATTCACGTGTATCACCATCTTTCTTGTAACCATAAGCAGGCCATCAGACAACAGAATGAAGCAAGCATCTGTTTCATAATTTTAGGGAACATGTAGCCAGCCATTACTCTAGTGTTTGTATGTCAGAGTAGACAAAAGAACAAAGCAAAGCAGAACAGATTGCACCATCAAGTACTCACCAGATTTATTTATTCGTTTATTTATTACATTTGCAGACTGCCTGCCTCTGTTTCAATTCTGGATGCCATACAATATGAAACAATAATAATAAAACAATGCAGAAACCATATGAAATAAACAATTGGAAGAGGAGTATAATTACTGCCAAAACAAATATCCTTCATGAACGATACACCAACGATACTAGCCCAAGGTATTAGGGGGCAGGAAGAGACAGATTTTATTTATTTATATTTATTTAATTATCAAATTTAGACAAGTGTTTCTGGGTGGTTTACAGATTTAAAGGCTCATTTAAATAGAGTTAGTATGAGGGCCATATTATTTCCTTTGATATTTACATTTCCATAATTCTACTTACATCAATACAAGCCTATGGAAACAAACAAACACACACACACACACACACTGTTCTGGCTAGATATGATTAAATCATGAAATGTAAGAGCTTTCCTTTTCTTTTTTTAACTGAAATGGTATAAACAAAACTGGCCCCAGTGATAAAACGTAATAAATGAATATGAACTAGATTATTTTCATTAACTCTTTTCTTCCCATTGCAATGGTGAACAGGGGGAAAAACAACTGTGAAACAAAGCTATTCTCTATCTGTACCCTTCATGCATATTTCCTAGAATCTTTTATTCCTTTATTCCTGCACATTAATCCAATTCCCAGAACAACATCAATGCAAATCAATCTATCTTTCTTTGCTAGTTTACTCCTATTAAGGATTTTGGTCTCTCAAATATGCTAGGCCAGGGGTGTGAAACTCAAGGCTCTGGGGCTGGATCAAGCCCACAGGGTGCTTAAATCCTTTGGGGCTGGCCTGGAAATATCAAAGGACCGACCCACGGCCTGTTTTCACCCTCTCCAGACTCCAGTAGCACTCTACTGGCCAAAAACAGGCTGCACCAAGGCCCCCACACGGGCTGTTTTTGGCTTCCAGCAGCACTAGTTTTTGGCTGGCAGAGTGCTGCAGGAGGATTCGATTAGACTGGATTACAGTTATGTGGCCTCAAAAAGTGTCTGATCTGGATAGAAAACAAGCAACATTCTATGTTAATACTACAGTTTAATGCCAGATTTTACATACTGTAGGTTCATTTAATCTACAATCAACAATCTATAACTGATAGCCATTTCTATTTACTATCCTGGAAATTTACTTCTGCTTTTAGATCTTGTATTATCATGTTATTTATGCTATTATGTTTTTACTATTAATTGAATAATAAAAATACAATAGCTTTTCTGCCTGGAAAAGCAACTTACTATTAAACAATGGGGTATACATTTAGAAATAAAAAGTTTAGTGGAGTATGAAGAATAAGTAATAAATGTTTGCCCATAATATCTGGTAGAAGAGATAGGAAAATGGTTATAGTAAAGAACTGTGGAAAGAAAGACGGGGAAAAATGCATCTTGAGCCTGTGTCAAACACCCACCATAACCATGTCCACTATAACCATGCCCAACCCTGGTCAATCCCCCCCACTGGCCCTTCAAAGTCAAACACAACCCTGATGTGGCCATCTATGAAATGGAGTTTGACACCCCTGTGCTAGGAGGATTTAATAATTAACTATACAAGACAATCTTAGAGATGTTTATGTCCCTGCCAACTGCTGCATTATGACTCCCTAAACAGTTTTAGATTCTTTGCTGCTAAATCTTCTCTTGGTTTTCAAAGAAAACTCTCCAAGAGCACGTTAAATCCAAATGCTTCCCAATATGCTTGAACAACCAGAAAGGTTTACAGCTTGACTGTAATTTTTTTGTGTGTGATGATATGCATTTTTCAGAGATATGCCTTTTTGCATTGAAGTGAGTACTGACATAGTTTGAAGATTGGACACTTGATGATTGTGGTATTTACCACAAAAAAGTCAGAATTTTGGGTTTGGTTAGGTGGGGTGCCTTGACTTATGACAATCATGATTTTTGACAGAAACTCCTGGCTTAATAATTATGGTCATAAATTAAAGACTATCTGTAGCAGTGAAGTATGAAAGAGGCTCAAAAGGGAACATGGAAATGGGGCTTCTACTGTGAGTTATGGTAGATTGAAGATGGCTCTGCAAATGAGCAGAGATGATGACCATGGTATAGAATGAAAGAGCAGACTGGTCCTTTGAAGCTCTCTGGAGGAGAGAATGGGAGATCACATAGGAATGGTCTGAATGGCAGCTCCTCATGAGGAGACCATAAAACAACAATCTCCCAAGGGTTTGAGCACCAGAAGCTAAAGCAGATGATATCTTCGCTTTCAGTAGCAGTGGAGCCATTAATAAGGACACCAAGCCAGCTGAACTCATTTTCAAATACTACATTTGAAAATTCTTAATTTAACCATTTTATGAGTATTTGAGACCTTCGGAACGGACAGCTTAATTTGACACTGGTAGGTTTTATCTTCTTTGGATTTAAGAAATTTAAACAGAGATTTAAAATTTTAAAATAATATACAATGACTGAAATGGAATTAAACCCATATTAGGAACTTAGTCTTAATGAAGTTGGTAAATTGGCACTAGAGGGAACTAAAGGACCAGGTAGAAAAGAGTTAAAATAGCTAAAGTGGTTACAATCTTACCTTAAAGAATTTTTTAGTAATTGGATTGAGATATTAATAGCAAAAATTTCAAAAAGAGTACAGATTTCAATGAATACATTTTAGAAGATGAGAAAATTAAAAACTTTTACCCTGACATAGACAACAAAATTGAGATTACCAAAATAGGAATACAAAAGATAAAAACCAAAGAAAGGATCTGGAAATGGAACAGTTGCAACCAGAGAGTCTGGATGATGGCTCTTTATGGGATCTGCAAAGCTTTGAAGATTCCTCTTGAATGCCAAAGACTGATGAAATATTAAATCCTGATTCCATTGGAATGATTTAAAGATCAAGATTGTGAAGAACAAAAAGAAGGAATATATAGTTGGATTATTTAATCAGGGTAAGTTATTTGTTTGATATTTCTGGCAACTCCTAATATATTTTTTGCTGAACCAGGACTGAAAAGGTGATGATTTCTGGCTTCTGTATAGATACAAGTTAGGTAAAGGGAAGAAGATAGTTTAATTTAGTTTAGTTCATCTTTGCTTTTACTGTGTTTAAACACTTCAACAAAATTGTATTTTTGAAAAAGCAACATGGAAACCAGGGCTAAACTGAGAAAAAAGGAAAGGGGAAGAAATGTAAGTATAGATAGCTCTAGAAACTCATTTATGACTAACATATTTAGATGGGGAAATGCTAACAAGGTATGTGCTGCTGTTAAAACACAGCTCACTGCTGCTTAAATTGAGAAAAAAGAAAAGTCGGTGTTGTATAAATGAGGCATCAAAGAAAATGAATCAAAGAATCCCCTAGGATTAAATTGGATTGAGATGGATGGCTTTAGAAATTGAATAAATAAATAAATTCAGCATTAAAGTTGTCTACAAGTAACATTGTTATTAAAATCTGAAACAATAACAATTATTTGTATATAGGAGTCCTGGATTAGATTAGTTTGGGCAAAAGACATGAGCATCTTATTAAATAGGATCCCTCAAAATTCAAGCATTAGTTCATGTCCCACTACTGAGTAACACAGAAAAATACTATTTTTCAAGCATTCTATAAATTTTCTAAATAAAATTAAATTCTGAACAACAAATCTGATCACAACAGCACAATTTATGGGAATGCATACATTAGGCTGTATAATTTATTGTTTTCATATTGTTTTCGGTGTTGCTTGTCACCTAGAGTTGTTGTGGAGTTGTGCAGTGTTATAAATTTGAGAAGTAAATAAAATAAAACACTTCAGGGGAAAAACATCATTTCTGCTAAATCACTGGTAGGAGGGTAGTCAGCAGGCTTAATCAGATTGTTCATATTTTCTGAACATGGTTAAATTGGGAACAAGAACAGCTATATAAAGCCAACAATGTACAACTTATAAGATTTGCAGCAAACCCTGTGACAAATCAGTCAGTTGCTGTACAAGTGCAGATTCTTATAAAGGTATTATTGTTGATCGGTACTTATTTTATAGCCTGTAGTAAACATCAATATATTCTTATGACCCTATTTCACTGGGCTGTAGAAGACATTTAAGGTATTATAATCTAATATTAGGAAAGTAAATCAAAATATTCAATATTAATTTGTTATTGTATTACCATCCTACTCAATTTACCAAATTCCATAGATTACAAACGGCTGATTTTCATTATTACTTTTAAAATAATTTTTACTGCTTTCCTTAGTCCAGAAAAAATGGAATAATTTTACCAATAATTTGACCGGTGCTACTAGGAGTCATTTAATTTGAAAGCACTCTGATCAACTTTAAAATTATACTCTTGTTTCTATTTTATGATATCAATTTTTAACACCAATGTTTAGCACATTATCAATATGAACAAGTAGAAATAGATGAGTCTGCTATTTTTAGACACTGCTCCCAACTAGCTAGCATTTTCTTCCTAACTTTAATGTTTTCAACTTGGTCTCAAGATTGCAAATTGAAATAAAATCTTACATTTCACACATCACCCTTTTCTATTTGAGTTTATTTACACAAGTTTTATAAGACTGGTGGTTTTGCTGGTGCATTTGTTTTTATGTCAAAAACACTTCCTAATTTTCTGGTCTTCTGCTATGCTCACTATAATCCATGAGTGGATCTGTTTAAAATATAATTTTTCTCCGTAATAATGAATAGCTGGGGGAAAGGGTCAATTTTTTTTTCAGACTTGCAGAAGATCATGTATCACAGCAAGCATGTTTCTGTTGGATTTAACCTTCTATTTTTCAGATAAAGTGCCTAGACATAATTATGCAATATGCTCCACTGGGAAGAAAATGAAGTATTCTGAATCCATTAGAAACATTAAGAATTTGAATAAAGAAATCATCCACAAGTTAAGAAATAATGTATTTTTCTTTCTATAAAGTTTTTCAGAACCACTTTGAAATTATTTTGAGATAATGTATACTATTCTAAGAACATCATTTTGCATACTGCATGATATTTAGGAATCTACCCTAAGCAATTCTGGCACAAATTTGGGTGAGAAAAGAACCAGCTCAACATCATGTATAATAAGGGACTACACAATATAGGATTTTTTTTTACAGGGAAGTAACTGCAGCCATATTTCAAATTAATTGGTATTATGCACTAGGCAACAGAGGAAATTCATTTTTAAAAGGCATGAACATATAGCTATTTTAATGACATAAAATAGTTTTATTATGACATCAATCATTAGAAACCCCAGAGTACATGCAAGTCTCTTCTAATTTGCAATGTATATACTGTAAGATCCATAAATGAGTCCCTAATTCCAGTTTCCAAAACCAAGATTACATTTGTGATTAATTATGATTTCCTTCTTTTCGTCCCTTCTACAATAGTTGTCTAAGAGCATCAAAGACATCTTCTCTTAGCTGACACCCCCTCAATCATATTAGATTGCAAAGAGCCAAATGCTCCAATTGATTGAAATCCAGAATGTTTGGAAACCACTACATGACGAGGCTTTTTCAAAATGTCTACATTGGGAAAAATCTCTTATGGTAAGTGAGATTAAAGACATTGCTACATTAGTATATACTGTAAGTAAATAAGGCAAGACACTGTGTTACTTTAAAGAACTTTTCTCAGACCATGTCTAAAGGAGAGTACTGTATTCCCTATACACATATGACTGCACGGCCACTACCAACTCCACCACCATCATCAAGTTTGCTGATGACACC
>JAEANM010023208.1:0-11417 GCA_017656035.1 Myanophis thanlyinensis
GCCTCTCTCATCTTTTTAAGTGGGAGAACTTGCACAATTGGTGGCTGACTAAATACTTTTTTGCCCCACTGTACATATATTTTAGCACAAATATATTAATATGGATGTATATTAGAAATGTTTGGAGTTGGGAGGGTCTCTGCTTCTCTGGTCCCCTGATACAGGCAGGCACCAGCAAATTCCTGAGAAATTCCTGATGCCAAAGAAGAAATGTTACTAAGAAATGGGGGGTGGGGGGTGGTTTGCGGTTGTAACTTGGGAAAAGGTAGAGACAGTGTCTTGGATTAGTTGCAACCCCCAAAGGCACATCCCAGAGGGAGGGAGATGTGATGTTAGGATGCTACAATATATATTTGCTTGCTTTGTGGAATTCTGGTGTGTCTCTCTCAGCTCTGAACTATCTTTTTGTTCATGCTTTATGCTGAGGATCTCACCCATTTTGCAAACTGCTTTCATTCTATATCATCTCTGCTTTATTGTAACACAGCCTTTTTGTTTTCATCAATCCAACTTGTTTTATTTGATTGGCAGGAGCCATTCCAAACAATAAGACACCAGGACCAGATGGCCTACCGGCAGAAGTTTACAAACATTTACAAGATGCATTAAGTCCGTCAATGTTAGAAATCTACAATGAAGTACTGCTAGAAGCTAAGATACCAAACACTTGGATGGAAGCAAATATCACTTTGATTCTAAAGATTTGGACTTAACATAGGTAAAGAACTATAGGCTAATATCACTACTAAACGCAAATTATAAAATATTTGCTTCAATGATAGCAGAAAAGCTTAAAATATTTTTTTAACAATTTTTAATTTTAATTTTTAATACCAACATATCATTATGTGTACAGCATGGTATCTGGGCATCTTTTAATACATCACAATGATGTTATTTTTATACCATTCCTCTTTTAGTGCTTACATAATCTATCGATACAAACTTAATATTTCTACTCAAGATTTCTTATATTAATCATTTTCCATCTCTTGGCTTATATTACAGTCACATTTATTAATGTTATAAATATTCATATCCATTCTATGACAGTGTCCCTAGATAATTCTTTTTATCATTATATCTCACTTATCATATATTAGTGCTAGTATATATTCAGAATAGTTTATATATTAAAATTGTATATATTCATATCCATTCTGTGTCATGGTATCCATAGTTCATTCCTTAATTGTAGTATCTTATTTATCATATATACTAATACAAGTATATATTCAAAATCGTTCTATATCTTCTTTCATTTCTTATACAACTCTTCTTTACTTTTCTAAATATTTATTACTATTATATGTATTGATCTCGCTAACTCCTACTTTCCCATCTAAAATGTATCTCTAATTACATATTTTAAAAATACTATACTTCAAAAACAATCAAAAATTATTTATTTAACTATATTGTTCCCCTGATCTTCTCTCCTTATTATTTCTAATCTTTTATCTGTACCTCTGCCAATTTCACTCACTGGAAAAGTTTCTACTAACCATCACCTCTCCTTTTCCTTAGGGTCCTGATTGTTCTTTTCTTGTCTTGATTCCCTCTTGCATATTCCTTTAACTTTCTGGCTCTGTTTTTATCTCACTTATTTACTTTAAACTTTCTTCTCTTCCTTCTTCTTTCCCTGTGTTTTAATTTCCGAATATCTACTCTTTTTCTTGTCTTTTTCCCTTGTGAGACTAAGCTTCTATTCCTTCCTTAGCTTTTGCCCCACTAGTATTTCTTTGTTTGATTTCCTCCCTCTTTTTCTTTTCTGGTATTGTGCCCCTTGTATTTTTTTGTACTCTTTTTTGAATCCCTCCCTCTACTTTTAAAACCATGCTTTTATTCAATTCCACATCTTCTGAGATACCTTGCCATCCCTTCTTCCCTTGAAGTATTTTTTCCATTTTTTGATCCATACTCTAAATCTTGATCCTTAAGTCTTTGCATTCTGTTTTCACCGTAGTCCATGTTTCCCATAGTGAGAACACCAGCTCCTTGTAGATCTCCATTTCTTCCTGGTGGAACATTATAAACTCTTTCTTATGTCTCTATTCCTTTATAGTCCGTAATAAATCCAATATCCAATTTTAAAGGCACAGTTCTCCTTTTTTTAGATTGTGCTTCTCAATTCTTCCATCCAGTTAAACAAAAAACCAAACAAATAAATATTTCTTTCTCCTTCTCCTGCTCTTCTGCTCATTAGTCTCTATGAAATTCAGAATGCTGTATATATAGTCCTGTTAAAGTCCTGTTCTTTCTTCCACTTTATTTAAATGGAATGTGTACCTCCGGTTGGCAGATGGTCCTGCAGGCTCAAATTTACAGTCACAATCTGTAAAAAACCTGTCTTTGTTTGTTGCAAAGTAAATTCTTTAAAATCCGTCATTCCAGCATCCACCAACATCCATTCATCACCAGAGAATCTTTCAGGTTAAATGTATATCTTTAGATGCTTTCTCTTTTAAGTTTCCTTTTCCATTCAGCTTCTGCTTTAGTTTTCAGCTTCTTTCTCTCCCTCCACCCCCTGGTTCCTTTCACTGCTAAATCTCTCACAAGTAGCTTTGGGAGTTTTCTTTTAAGAATAATCCTACGAGGTGAAATTCAGCAAAAATGATTTTAGCTCTCACCCGGTTCCATGCTGCTCACTGTCTTCACCTCTCCTGTACCAGTCTTAGATGGTGGGTGGCTCGGTAATTGTCTCCGTCTTCATGGCAGCCATTTCTGACTGCCTCTTCGCCTCACTGTGGCTGAGGGGACTTTCAGCCCAGGGATCTTCTGGGGAAAGGGCTGTTGGTCTTACCTGATATGCTCCTTCTCATTGTGCTGAGAATAGAATCCAAAAATGGGCGTGGCCCCCATCAGATGATCTATGACTGAGCCAATCAAATAGTCTGCCTTATGCTGGTACCTCCAGTTATTCGGCGAAGAAAGATGATGGCTGCTTGAGCTCCTGCAACAAAAAATAATCTCTGCCTCCAACATGATTAGTGAGGGAAAGCACGCTAAGGCTGGGTTTGGATTCTATTATCAGCACAACGAGAAGGAGCGTATCAGGTAAGACCAATGCCCCTTCTCCCCAGTGCTGAGAATAGAATCGAAGAATGGGACATACCCAAGCAGACTGTCCAATGGGAGGGTCACAAAAAACAAGCTATAATTTCTTGGCAGCATGGACCTGTTGCAAAATGCGATGGCTGAAATCTGCATCCACAGAAGCATAGGAATCCACCTTGTAATGCCGGATAAACAGATAAGTCCATGTAGCTGCCCTACAAATTTTGTCAATGGATGCTTGTGTTGACCAGGTAGCTGTGGTCGCCACGCTTCTGGTGGAGTGTGCCGTTAACCCAGAAGGCGTAGATAAATGTTGGGAATGATATGCATGTGAAATACATTCCCTGATCCATTGACCGATTACTATCGATGAAACTCTGCTACCCAGTGACCCTGGCAGAAACCCCACAAAGAGAGACTCTAATTTACGGAAGGAAGCAGTTCTATGAATATAGACCTTTAAAGCCCTATGTACGTCCAGGGTGTGCCATGATTTTTCCCTGTTGCACGAGGGATGAGGACAGAAGTCCGGTAAAACAAGCTCTTGGCTCCTATGAAAAGGTGTGTTGATTTTGGGGATAAATGAAGGGTCCAATCTTAAAACAACCCTATTCGAGTAAAAAAATACAAAGGTCATTTCTCACCGATAAGGCGGCTAGTTCAGAAATGCAGCGGGCTGACGTCACCGCTACCAAAAATACTACTTTTAATGTCATGCAGCATAAAGTGACTGTTTTAAGGGGCTCAAATGGTGTGCCTGTTAGGGCATTTAACGCTCGGGGAAGATCCCAAGTCAGAAACCTGTGCACCGGCCGTGGTTGAAGATTGGATGCCCCATGAAGGAAGGAGCAAACCATTGGATGCTGTGCAAGAGAGTCTGCCATGTCGCACCTGAGGACTGAAGAGATAGTGGCCATCTGCTGTCGTAGCGTATTTGGGGAGAGGCCTCTGTCCAAGCCTTGCTGCAGGAAGTCCAGTAGTTGAGGGATCACGGCCTTGAGAGGCTTGAGACTGGATTGCTTGCACCAGTCGCAGAAAATCTTCCAGGAGGTCTCGTAAATTCTCATAGTGGATGGACACCTCGAGGCCTGAATAGTGGAAATGACCTTCTCAGAGTAACGACTGAGCATTAAATATTGCCGTTCAGTCTCCAGACAGTTGAAGCCAATCTGGATTTAGATGTGATAAGTTGCCCTGCCTGAGTACCACTTTGTTCAGAGGAATTCTCCATGGCTGGCATACGGAGAGGTCCACTAAGACCGCAAACCAAGCCCTCCTGGGCCAATAGGGTGCCACCAGAAGGAGTTCTGCTTTTTGCTACAGGATCTGTCTGAGAACTCCTGGAATAAGGGGAAGAGGGGGGAAAGCATACAAAAGGCCCTGAGGCCAACTGCAGTGCAACACTTCAGTCCCCTCTGACCCCTGAGAATAAAATCTGGTGAAATATCTTGGCACCTGATTGTTCGAGGGGGAGGCAAATAGATCAACTAATGGGGTGCCAAACCTCAAAGTGATTTCACTGAAAAGGTCCGAATGCAGCTGCCACTCTGTGTTGTCCATAATAACACAGCTCAAATGGTCAGCTCTGACATTTGCTACTCCTAAAATGTGTTGTGCTTTGATTGAAGACACATGATGTTCTGCCCAAAGGCCTAACCACAGAGCTCCTTCATAAGTGCTCTAGAGTGGGTACCTCCCTGGCAATTGACATGCGCCATAGCTGTCACATTGTCTGTCCAAATTAAGACATGGAGACCTCTGATTTGAGGCTCAAAATGTAGGAGAGCCAAATGGATGGCTCGCAACTCTAGCCAGTTAATGTTGTTTATTAAATCAATGGCAGACCCGGTGGCCCTGGGCCATGCGACCACCTAGGTGCACTCTCCAGCCAAAAAAGAATGGCGTCTGTGGTAATAGAGATGCAGCTTTGGTCTCTGAATGAAACACCATTCATGATAGCTGTGGATAACCACCAGTCGAAGGAATGGAGGACCTCAGGAGGAATTGAGACAGATGCACGAGAATTACTGTGGTGAGATCTTTGGAATGGGAATAGGAACCACTGAGTGGTTCTTGCATGGAGTCTAGCCCAAGGCACTATGCCTATGCATGAAATCATCATGCCTAAAAGCTGTGACAACTTTGCAACCGGGATCCTGGTAGAAAGTTTCAATTCACGTATCAGTTGTTGGATGTTACACTGCCTCTCCGGAGAGAGAAAAAGTTGACATTGGAGAGTATCAATGACTGCCCCTAAGTGCTGCAGATGGGTGGTGGGTATGAGATGATTCTTGTCAAAATTAATGAGCAAGCCATTGGCTTCCAAGGTATCTATTGTCAACCTAATGTCACTCAGTGAAGAGGAACTGGGTGATGACTGGATGAGAATATCATCCAGGTAACACTGAATGCGAATTGGTAAGGCCCTAAGGTAAGCTGAGATTGGGGCCAAAATTTTTGTAAAGAATCATGGAGCAGAAGAGAAGCGAATGGTAGCGCTTTATATTGGAAATGAAGTCCTGCAAAGCAGAACCTAAGGTAGCACCTGTGGGCAATATTAATTGGAATGTGGAGGTAGGCCTCAGACAGGTCAATAGAAGCCAGGAAGTCACCCTTCCTGACAGTCTCCAGGATGGAACGGAGAGTGTGCATTTTAAATTGCTGATATTTGATATGCACATTCAGTCTCTTGAGGTCTAGAATGACCCTCCACCCACCCACCCTCCGAGGCTTTGGGAACCATAAAGATAATGGAGTAAAATCCACATCCTTTTTGGAGGGGCGGAACTGGTTCTGTAGCCTGGATGTCCAACAGATGGATAATAGCCTGTTCCAACAAGGATCATTTGAGGGGATCAGATGGAACTGGACAAGAAATGAATCGCCTCTGGGGAATGAAGAAAAACTCGAGAGTCAAGCCCTGTCTGATAGTGCTTAACACCCATTTGTCTGTGGTTGTGGTTTCCCACTGATGGGTGAATAAGCTTAGCCTTCCCCCAATGGGAGCATCTTGATGCGGACTAGCGGGTCTTATGGAAGGGGCGAACTCCTGCTCCCCTAAAGGGATGTTTGGCCTGTAACGGGGGGTGGTACCTGTCTTGATAGTGGTCCTGAGGTCTCTACTGCCTCCTGAAGTGAGATCACTGTGCGGTGTCAGGTCCAGTATCCGATCTAGGGCGCCGAGCATAAGGCACAAAGTGGCGGTCTGCATTCTTGCGCTGTGGCAGTAGGATCTTCTTTTTGTCCTGGTTTTCGATGAGAAGAGGATCTAATGCCTCACTGAACAACCGGCCACCCTTGAAGAAAGCTGAGCCAAGCCTCCATTTTGCTTTTAAATCGGCCTGCCAGTTCCGAAGCCATAGCAGGTGACTTGAGGAGACAGAGGATGCCATGGACCTTGGTGCGAAACAGACCATATCAAGGGTTGCATCGGCCAAAAACTGTGTAGCTGCCACAAGTTTATTCAAGTCCTGATGCAGTTGGGCCTCCGCTGCAGGGATCCTGTCCTGCGTTTGGCATAGCCAGAGTATAGTGGCCCTGTTGAAGAAAGTGGCAGCCATGGCCGAACGGACTGCCCAGGCTGTGGTTTGAAAGATGGTTCGGAAAACCAGATTTGCCCGCTTGTCCTCTGGGCATAGGCTGTCTGATGCATTGCCAGAAGCCAATGAAGGAGACGTGAGCATGGCTATAGGGTCGTTGACTCCAGGGAACTGTAGCAAATCAGATAGTTGCTTGTCCCCCTGATAGAAATGCTTATCCACGAGGAGATTGGGGCCAGATTGCCAGGACAAGCCCCTTGCTTTTATTGACATCTAACACCAATTGAGGTGTTGGGATGTCAGCACTCTCTTGGGCTGGAAAGGAAAACAAACTAGCAGGGTCTGATTGGAAAGTTGTGGGAGCAGCAGAGGAGGAACCAAGTTCAGTTGTGACCTTTGCCTTGCTTAGTAAGGACTTTAAAAGATCTGGTGGAAAAAGACCTGCAATGGCAGGGGTCTCTGGAGCAACGGCCTCATCCTCTGAGAGGGCCGAGTCCCTATGTTCCTCCTCTGCCAGTGAATCCTTACTTTATGCAGAGGATGTATAGGATCTAGATCTGTGTCTAGAAAGAGCCCCCTCTGATGGAACTAAGGATAGGGCATCATCTTAGAGTACGTCTGAAGAGGCCTGAAGGCTGTGTTGCAGGCCTGCAAAGCCCTGAGCTAGTGCCTGGGCAATCATGGAATTAAGGCCTGCCAGAGTACTCAGTGCCTCCTCAGAAGGCCTAAGCCCCGCAGCAGTGGGGGTGAAGGTGACCTCAGGTGACATGGCAGAAGCCTACCCTTGTGTAGTTAAAGGGGCTGGCCCTCCTGGGGAAAGAGAAAGATGATCAGAGTGCCTTAGAAGGGGATCAGAGAGAATTTGCGATGATTCCACCTGAAGGCGTCTCTCTGCTCTAGCAAATTCTTTCTCTAAGGCCTTGTGCCTTGAAGAAGCCAATCTGTCTTCTCTCCTATGCTTATAAAGTCTGGTTTTGGAGGATCCTGCTTTGGATTTGGAGGCTTTGCTAGATCGTTTGGCTCCCTGTGAGGTAGAAAGAGCCTCCACTGATTTTTGAGACTCTGAGGCCTCCTGATGCTGAGAATTCGATTCCATCTTGGAATAAGAAGGCCAGCAGCCATTGGCATTCAAAAAAGGCAAGGGGTTGGAACAAATTGCAACAGCAAAACTGCCTGACAACAGCTCTCTGGATGGGAGGGGGGACTAAGAGGAGAAACTGCAACTGTCAGAAAGATGGCTGAGGCCTGACATAAGCAATCCCCTCAGAACGAAGGAAGCAGGAACAGAGAATAAAGAGGGGATAATGATTCCTTTTCCCTCCCCCAAGTGCCTAGGTGGAATTAAGTAGGCCGGGGCTGGCTAGCAGACAGTTTCTGGCCTCAGGGGGAACAGTCCTTCCAAATGAATTATAGTCTGTGAAGGAAAAAGGAAAAAAAGGAGAAAAAGAACATGTGTGCCCACGCGCGGAACTCACCTGAGTGGAATCTGGCGAATAGACACTTCTCCACTGCTGTCCCCAGCCAGGAAGGGCTGGCAGGCACGACAACAGGAGATTCAATCGGCCCAAGGCCTCTCTCCCTCTCCGGAGGGTTTGGGCCTGGTGGGGAGGCTGTTAGATTAGGGAGCAGAGGCTAGTAGTTTTCCCCCACCAGGGAGGCATCTGCGAGTCCATAAGGGCCCGCTGGCCTCAAGCGCAGAAGAAACGCTGGCATGGATGGCTCCCCCCAGCCAGGGAGGCCAGAGCACACAGAAGCGCTACTGTCGTGGATGGCTTCCCCCATGCGGGGAGGCCAGAGTACACAGGAAAGGACGGTGTTGGCGTGGATGGTTCCCCCCAGCCGGGGAGGCCAGAACACACTAAAGGCTGATTGTGCTAAAAAAAGATCATTGGGTGAGAGAAAGGTTTCCTCCAGCCGGTGAGGCCTTTCCGGAGCACTGACAACCTCAAGCTCGCTCATGAGAGAGGATAGCTTTCCCCAGCCGAGGAAGCCTCCACGTAGCCGCTGCTCTTTCTACTGGCCGGCAGAAGAGGCTGCAGAACTAGTAAGAGCAAAAATAGAGATTGCCAAGTAGAATGAAGCTCTGAAGTAGAATTCAAGAAAGGGCAGGAGCTCAAAAAAACCACGTCAGAAAGATCTCTGACTGAGCCTAACAACTGGAGATACCAGCATAAGGCAGACTATTTGATTGGCTCAGTCATAGGTCATCTGACGGGGGCCACGCCCATTCTTGGATTCTATTCTCAGCACTAGGGAGAATTGCGATTTTCTCCCTTGACTGCTCCGGGCGCCCCTCATAGCTTCGCCACTCCTCCAAAGCGGCTTTAGGCTCCTTATGGAGCCCACAGGCAGGGGGAGACCAGCGCAAAGACAGAGCAGCCTATTTTGTATCTGGTTTTTCGCAGACACTGGAACCGGAACCAGCTTAAAAGATCTTTGAATGAATTTATACTTCCAGACCAAAATGGATTCCTCCCCAAGAGACAAATTAAAAATAATGTGAGAATTATTTTAGATAAGTTGGAGTATTGTGAAGTACATTCTGAAAAACAAATGGCATTGATTTTTTTTAGTTACACAAAAATCATTTGATAATGTAAATTAGCAATTTATGCTACAACAATTAAAATATATGGATTTTGGTGACAAATTTATAAATATGATAGACAATATATTCCAAACAAATGGCAAAAGTGATTGTGATTGAAGGTGTCCACTGTTCCCATTACTGTTCATATTAATATTGGAAGTGCTAAACATAAGTATTAGAAAAGAATTAGAAATAAAAGGTATGGAAATAAAAAAATAAATATACAAATTGCAAGCACTTGCAGATGACCTGGTATTTATTTTAGAAGAACCACTAAAAACTGGCCCTAAGTTAATAGGAAAAATAGAGGAATATGGAGAAGTTGCAGGATTGAAAAGAAATAAGAAAAAATTAAAATATTAGTTAAAAACGTAACAGATAAACAGAAAAAATGAATTAATGAAGAAAATATACCTCCAAGTAGTCAAGAAAGTAAAATACATAGGAATATATTTTGACAGCGAGATATATAACAATTAAAGAAGATAACTATACAAAATTAATTTTTAAAATGACATATATTATAGTAACTGGTTCATCTTGCATTAATCATTTTGAGTTCCAAATTCTGTAATCTCATGTTCCTTGCTTAAATAATATTTTGTTCTCTTTTCAGATACATTGCTGCAGCCAAAGGGGCTGCCACATACAAAATAATTTGGCATAAGAAGATTATGATATAGCGAAATATTATTTTTAAAGCTTTCTATGAAAATTAGTCAGCATGTTTTGACATTGCTAATCAACAGGAAAAGATAAATAGATGCTAAAACACAGAAGTACAGCTGCTCATGATAAAATAGCTGTAATGCCACTTCTACACTCTGTGAGCACTTCTTTTATAACTAATTTGTAAATACTTTGCTGCATGAATAAAATTTTGTCCA
Organism: Myanophis thanlyinensis; assembly: GCA_017656035.1. Lineage (NCBI taxonomy): Eukaryota > Metazoa > Chordata > Lepidosauria > Squamata > Homalopsidae > Myanophis > Myanophis thanlyinensis. Next base: position 10,074 of record JAEANM010023208.1, read on the forward strand.
TCAATTTGCATAAATTAATATACCACAAAGAAAGAAACTATTTTTCTTTTTCTCAACCCATTTGGTATGTTCTATATTTATGTTCATTTTTTCTAAGAATAATATATTCTAAGAATTTTGGCACATTAAGTTTGCAGTCATTAATTGAAAAATACTTTAAAATGATTAAATTGTTTATTTTAAAATAAATCCCATTTATTTCATTGGGGGCTGGTCTGGAAGATTAACTAGATGCATACCATAATAAAGGAATAAACATAAACTTAGCCTAAATTAAAACTACTGTAGAGTGGAAAATTGTATTAGCTGTCTCATTTACTAATAAAACAATTGTTAAGATTCATTTACTTTTAATCTGCATGACTATTCTGGCTCAGCAACTAGACAACATTTTTTTTCCTTTTACAGTTCTTAAGTAATCTTTAACTGCCTTTAACAGTTATGATAATCTGGTTGCCCTAATTTGGCTGTCAAGGGTGTCACCAAACATAAAGTCTCAGTTACATATATTTTCTCTTTACAATCTTAGCTGAATGAGTCATTCATGTGATCACCCAGAAGGTAGGAACAGAAGATTTAAAAAATTCTATTAAATCAATGTAACTTTGGGGAACAGTGCTATTAAACAGGATTTTAAAAAGCAAATGTTCACATATCCCAAATATTTTTCAAGGAAAAATTCTGACTCTGCAAAATTGCCAGTTTCTGTTGAAAACTAAAACGTTAAGTACAGATCTAGGAAAGATTAGTTTCAATCTGAAAACTATAAAGCCACATCTTCATACTACACAAAAATCAATCAAATGTTTATATATTTCTCTTTCAGTATTTTGCTTTCTTTGCATTGAGACAGCTGTATTAAATGAGAAAAATATTAGCAATGTTTCAGGAAGGCTAATTATATTCAGTTTCCAAAGGGGAAAATGATTCCATATTTAACACATATCTAATGTGTTTGTCATAAATAGGAAAGTGTATCAACATTTGCTACTCTATTTCTGCCAACAAAACTAGGAGGGGACAGGAAGGCAGGACAGGACAGCTTGTGCTCTTACACAATTATTTCTTTAGATTCTAATTTAGAAGATTTAATTCTTTAGACTTGAAGATAGTAGATGGCAATTAGAATCTGCTCAGTGATGGAATTTTCTCTAGATAGCAAATTTTTCTCTCTTGGATTTAGCAAAGAACTACTGCCCAGAATATATCTGTCCCTATAAGTGATTTTGGGAAATAGTGCTGTCAAGGTTAGGGTGACCAACCGTCTTCTTTTGCCTGGACATGTCCTCTTTTTACGTCCTGTCCGGGGCGTCCGGGCGGGTTTTCTAAATTTTATAAATTTAC
>JAEANM010023209.1:0-11417 GCA_017656035.1 Myanophis thanlyinensis
TAAAATAAAATAAAATATTGACCAGGACAGGTAAGCTATGAACTGCTCTGGCTAATTCTGGAATCTGAATAATATTGCATTAGAGGCAGCTTCTTCTTGGGCTTCCACAATTGCTTCAAGAGTAGCTTGAAGCTACCAATACATAATTGCTTTCTAAGACATGATTCTAGAGACGAAGAAGTGAACTGCAGATAATCCTCAATTTACAGCCATTTGTTTAGTGACTGTTCACAGTTACAACGGCACTGAAAAAAATGACTTTGTTCTTCACATTTATGACCATTGCAGCATCCCCACGGTCACATGATCAAAATCCGGATGTTTGGCAGCTGGCTCATATTTATGACGGTGTCTCAGGGACACATGATCACCTTTTGCAACTTTCTGACAAAGTCAATGGGGAAGACAGATTCACTTAACAATCGTGTTCCTAACAGAACTGCAGTGATTCACTTAACAACGTTAGCAAGAAAGGTCATAAAATGGGGCAAAACTCACTTAACAACTGTGTCTCTTAGCAACATAATTTTTGGGCTTAATTGTGCTTGTAAGTCAAGGACTATCTGTAGTTGTCTTGCTAGCACTCAACATCATGGCCTAAGGGTAGAAAGATCCAGGTTTATTAACACAAGGTTACCATGTCATTCGTGGATGTATTTGATAGCTTTAAATCTCACTTCTTCATCTATACATGGAAATATTTATGATTCAGAGGCAGGATTCGAAAGGCAAATGTAGACAGGAAAGTACTTTGCAGTCCTATGCATGACTGATAATTAGGGAAGACAATATATTTATAAACCTTGAACTCATTGCATTTTACAGATAGTTCCCAGATAAACTCATACAATAGCAGTTAAAAGTCTGCCAAACCATCCATCTTTTCTCACCATTAGTCATGCTGGTTGGATCTGCTGGGTGTTGAAGTTCAGCAGTCTCTGCAAAGTCACAGGTCCTCAACCTTATGCTAAATGCTAGAAAAGGAAATTATTATCTGGCATGGTCCTTGGATCATGACTGTTAAAGAGCGTATCTACATTTTGTGGATGATACAACAGCTCCGTTCAATCCGCAACTGCGATAACTTCCCGTTGTTTAATCTATGCTGGGGTTGTGAGCGACTGCAACAGAAACAAGGTTAAATCTGAGTTGTTCTGAAGTACTTTGATTTTTAAATAAGAGGGATCAAATTGCAGGATGTAAAAACGCAAATTTTTCCTTGCAAAAGTACTGAGAAACTGCAGACACGGCTCGTTTACACCACTTTACCTGACATTGCTTGTTGTAACAAGACACCCATAAAGTGTAACAAATCAGAGCTTCCTTCTTTTCCTTGGAGTTGAGATTCAAGCATAAGAAGAGCCATCTGGTAACCCAGCATCCTATTCCCAAGTAGTGAAGCAAACGCTTATGAGTTTCATACGCTGGCCGTAATAGCTCATTTTGCACAGTTAGAGACCATTTAAAGCTCTGCAGCAGCTCGCAGAGGCAACAAAACAGGGATCGTGGCCTGGAGGGCGATTGTTAACTCAGTGAGCCTGTGCTCTGTGTTTTGAAGATGCTTGGAAGTCCCCAAAAGCACAGCATAATTTGGGGAATGAGTCCTCATTCTTTTCCTCCAGTTCTAAAAACTTCACATGTGTAGAAAAAGCTACATTCTCCCCAACCCTGTTCCCTGCTCCATCCTTCTGTGTAGGTGATGTAACAGAATACAAACTGCACACTAAGCAGTTTGTATTGCAACATGAAAGCAACAAGCAAAACAATTCTTTCCTTGAGCAGGTATAGCATGAAACTGAATGCAAGACTTTATTCTGGTAGTGCTAGTCGGAGGACAATGCTCTGAGCATTCATGGTAAACTTTGCTGCGCTAAAGTAATATTTGATGCATAATCTGATTTATAGCAAAAAGTTTTCATAAAGCTGACAATAGCAAACAGCTGGTATGTATGTTCTGACAGTATACAGGTAGTCTTTGATGTACAACAGTTCATTTAGTGACCATTTAAATTTACAACAGCCCTGAAAAAGATTTATGACTGTTGCAACATCCCCATGGTCATGTGATCCAAATTCAAACACTTGGCAACTGATTCATATTTATGATGGTCACAGCATCTTGGGATCATGTGTTCACCTTTTTTAGCTTTCTGGCAAGCAAAGTCAATGAAGAAGCCGGATTCACTTAACAGCAATGTGGCTAACTTAATGACTTAGCTTAATGTTTCGTTTAATGACTGTGGTAAGAACAGTTGTAAAATGGGGTAAAACTCTCTTAACAAATGTTTCATTGAACAACAGAAATTTTGGGCTCAATAGTGGTCGTAAGCAGAGGACTACCTGTATAAAGTAACTATAAAGGCATTACTATATACTGTATAATATTATAGTGTGGATTGATATTTTGCAATTTCATTTTTTAATTTTTGGACTAAAGCTTTGGACACACTGCAATCCTAGGAAAAATTTTATGTTTGTAGGATTGCAGAAGTGGGTAAAAGTTACTTTGCAGGCTTTAAATTTTTCTGCAAGTTATTTATTTATTAATTAAAATTACATGCTGCCCATCTTGCCTAGAGGCAACTCATCATGACTGCCAAAGAAAATCCCTAATGAAGGCCTGGACAGTTTCTTAGAAGAACTGTGAACTTTCTCTCTTCTTCATTTGAATTTTCGTTAGCCAGTGAATGAACCAATTCGGCATTTCATTTCCCCATCACCACCCATAAGTCTATTAGAAGACAGTTACACACCTAGTTGTGTTAAGGGCTAGCGGTAGCTTCCCCCTTTTCACTACATTCTATGATTCTCTGAGCTCTTCCATCCTTTGAGAGCCTTAATGTATGCGGAGAACACAAAACACTCTGTTTCCCTGACTGATCTCATGCTTTTCATGGATTAAATTGTTTCTTTTTGGCCTTGGATGAGCTTGGGAGAATTTCAGATAATGTAAGTCTCCACAACTCTTCCCCCCCCAACACATCCATATGAGGAATTCTTGCCAGTTTGAAAACGGCTGCAGATTCCCCATTCCCACAAGGTCGGTGGTGTTGGGAGAGCTGAACTGATTGATTTCTGGCTCAGCTGCTGTGTGTAACCAAAGAGAGATCGGCAGATGGGGGATGTAGGGCTGGTTTGGTTGATGGCGTATTGAGATGCTGTAGCTCCATTTTTCCATTGGAAGACATTCTTACCTCACGTCTTCTCTCAGTTCCTGATCTGTATGCCCAGCGATGAAATACTAGCTTTACAGATTTGCAATTTTCCTTCAAGCCCAAAGGAAATGTACTGGGATTAGAAAACAAAATCACCTTCATATGGTGGAAATAAAATAATCAAATTAGGTGGCTCTCAACCTAACAACATGACATTATTATTATTATTATCCTCCAAGCTTTCTTGATTTCAGTCAGCTGGTTTAAGAAGTGAAAATGCTTTTTTGCTTTTTCTTCTACGATATTTAGCCTTTCTTCTTCTACTATAAATCTCCCAGAGGTCTGCAACAGATACTGATCTATCTGCCTTTGCTCAAAATGATGTAAGTTGTGAGTTTTCTTCTCTTCAGAACTTCACTGTTAACTCGCTCTGCTTCTATGATACATGCCGGTAGAATGTCTAGATAATTGCCTTTTCCTTCTGTAGTTGCTACTCCATGCAGAGAAAGATAGCTGTGATGTATAAGGTTGCAGTGAGTCATTATTATCCATATACAGGGTTTATAATCCATATATCCTTGGTTTCCTAGTTTGGAATTATTTTTAACAATTAATGAAAAAAATGTTTACAATAAATTAAAAAACACACAACAGTACTGTACAGTGAGTGGGGAAACGAGTATTTCATAATGATGCTGTTGTTCACTAAAACCCCACTTAAAAATGGCATATTTAAATCCACAAAACTGCTCAAAACAGTACAACAGCTTTGTAGTACTGCTACACACTGAAGTACAGAATCACCAGAAATGAAGAGACACTAGCACAAATGTAGCCAAAAGCCTGAATAATGAATAAAGGCTGATAATGCTTTGCATTCCCTGGAACTAAATTCTGCATTTATAGTGCTTGTATCAAAATGTTTTCTTTTGGGTCAGCTAGTAAAGTCACACCAGACTTGTGACAAATTCTTAGACAGATCTGTGTAGTTGTGTTGATAACAACACACTGCTGCTAAATGACTATGGAGATTCTCAGTCATCTAGTTCATATAGTACATGTCCCAAAGGTGCTTTTTCAAGAAGCAACTAGACTTTCTTTTTTTTCTTTGAAGAGGTTTTGCTTCTTATTCAAGAAGCTTCTTCAGTTCTTGGAGAAGAAGCAAAATGTCTTAAAATAAAAACAAGAAAGTCTACTTGCAGCTTGAAAAAGCACCTTTGGGACAACATGCTACTGCCTATTTTTGAGGTATCTTTCAGCTTCCTAGTCTAGCCTTAGTCTTAGCATTTTCTAGTAATTTCCTATTTAAATACTTAGCTTCTCAGCCCTGAAAAGGTTTGCCAAGTGCTGCCATAATGGCAAAATGCAGGGCTTTCAAGAAGGCATCCCAACTGGATTTCAACTGGGGGCAAGGCATATGCCCTATCAGATGTGGCATGGGGTGAGTACTGAATTTTGCTGCAACGATCCCAGATGTTCCTAACCTAAAATTGTTCTTTATTACAATTTTCACAGTAACAATTTTTTTTGTTCCATTGTTAAAAAAGTCAGCAGTGAAAAACAACTAGATACCACAAAGTCTAACTCAAATTGCACTCTAACTGAGTTCATTACTGGTCAGCCTAAACAAACCACACATCCAGACATAATGGTACAAAATATCTAGATCTACTTATAGGAAATGGATTTTTCCGGCCGGAAAAAAATACTTTAGAAAAATCTTGATTAAGTCACCCAGACAGGGTTTATGGTTTAAGAGTGATCCCCATGTTTTCCAGAAGACATTTGCTTTGAAAGAGCCTCCTTGGCCTTCGAGCAGCAGGCAAGTGTCAAGGCCAGACCTTCTAAAGAAGATTCAGGGAGGCGTGATGGCGAATCTATGGCACACGTGCCTCAGCTGTCATGCAGAGCCATCTCTGCCAGCATGCCAGCCATCACCCCAACTCACCTGACTGTGCATGCATGCATGTGCACGACTCCTATATGACTCCTGGGCAACTGCGCATGCGTGCGACTCCCATGCAACTGCGCATGTGCACAAGAAGCTGCATGTAACTTCTGCATGACTTTGTATGTGCATGACAATCCACACATTACTTCTGCACGATTGCACATGTGCATGACTCCTGCATGATTGTGCATGCATGAGATTCCTGCGCAATTGCGCCTGCGTGAGACTCCTGCAAGATTGCACATGCACAAGTGTCTGCAGTGTGTGCATTCATGAAAGACATGTGCACGATCGTGCAGGTATAAAAGACATGTGTGCACACAAATCGCACATCCGCAGAAACCGCACACATGTGCTGAAGGCACACATGCACGCGAAACAAATAAGAGCGCGCACATGCTCACATTCGGCACTCGGTGCCAAAAAGGTTTGCCACACTGGTCTAGTCTAAAACATCTGGTGGACAACAGCTGGGATGGCTTCTCTATCTCAGATCTGTTGGCAGTGCTCCTTTTGCTCAGACAACTTGCACATTTCCAGTGGCTCTATGGCTTTGGGCTCCATCTCATACTCTGGCCACACTTTTTCTCAGATATGATTGATGATGATTTTTTTTCATCCCACTATATGTTGTCACAAAATGTTAGGCTCTTCATGGGTATTCCTGTTACAGCTAGTCCTTGATTTACAACCATTCGTTTATTTATTTATTTATTTATTTGGCAACTGGTTTGTGTATACAGATAGTCCTCAATCTATGACCCCAATTGAGGATATGTTGCTAAGTGAGAAACATGTTTTTCTCATTTTATGACTTTTCTTGCCATGTTTGTTAAATGAACCTCTGCAGTTATTCAATTAATAACATGGTTGTTAAGTGAATCTGGCTTCCCCATTGACTTTGCTTGCCAGAAGGTCACAAAAGGTGATCACATGACTCTGGGACAATGCAGATTTCATAAATATGAGACAGTTGCCACACATCCACATTTTGATCATACGACCATGGGGATGCTGCAATGGTCGTAAGTGTGAAAAATGGTCATAAGTCACCTTTTTCAGTGCCATTGTAACTTCAAACAGTCACTAAACAAATTGTTGTAAGTTGAGGACTACTTGTATGACAGTTGGAGTGTCCTGAGATCATATGGTTACTTTTTGCAATCTTCTGACAAGCAAAATCAATGGGGAAGCCAGATTCACTTAACAACCAGGTTACTAACTTAACAACTGAAATGATTCACTTAATGATTGTGGCAGGAAAGACGGTAAAATGGCGCAAAACTCACTTAACAACTGTCTTGCTTAGCAACAGAAATTTTGGGCTCAGTTGTGGTCATAACTTGAGGACTACCTGTGTTATTGTAGCTTGGATGTTTTCTACCACATATGCCTACAAGTTATCTATATCCTTGTGTAATTATCTTTCACATCAGTAAATAAGATAAACATTGCAGGTGATCTTGTGTAAGGCACTTTTAGTTTAATTTATATTGTTCAGCTTGGTAGCTCTACAAAGATTTATTTTACACCCAAGCAATTAAGTGTTTCTTCAGTGTTACTGTATATCTAACAGGGAAACCAGGGGATGCAAATGTATAGGAAGAGAGGAGGAAAAGAGAAATTAAATTTCTCCTTTCCACATTATTTACCTTATCCTGGCAAACATACAGTAACAGATAACAGATAATGTATTTTACCTCAGAAGATCCCAGGTTCAGTTTCCAGCATTTTTGTCGGCACAGGAAAAAAACCTACGTTTGAAGTCCCAGAGAGTCAGTATTAGCTAGCCTCATACATCACACCAAACAACAATTAGACCGCAATATGTTTTGGCATGATACGTGACCTCAACCAGTATTGCTAATACTAAATTATAGTAATTATCTGATTTAGTATAGCAAATCCGTGCATGGAATTCATATTCATTTCAAGTTACAGATGTTTTTAATGGTAGATTTGTTATGGATCCCTTCCATCCAATTCATTTTAAGTTCCAAAACTTTGATATTCATACAGCCCTAGAAATCAGGAATGAGGGACAGACTTTGGAAAACGCTTCTCTGCTCCAGCCTCAATTATTCTGGTGAAGAAACATTATTGTTGGGGGTATAAATACCACTGGTTGTAGTCCAAAAGTTTGCTATAGCAATGCCACCCGTGTATCTCCTTGCCAACCCAATTCAAGGCAAATTAATAAGAGTTGTTGAGCGAAGAGAAATTCCAATGTCATTTTTGTAATCCTGTTCTCTAAGACCGTAAAAAGTTTTATTCTCATCCACTGATCTTCCAAGGCTTCTTTAGACATTTCAAAATGCTCATCGGTGCAAGACAATGCACGGCAGTTATGTAAAATACTGTTACCTCTTTCGTTATATATTTGCCCAATTATAAGTCTTGGCAGGCCACTACCGGCTGCAGTTTCTCAGAAAAAGAGGCTCGATCGTAATCACATTTCAATGTCTCTACACCCCTGCTCTGTTTTTTCCCATACTGTAATTTTATTTTATTTTATTTTTGTCTTCTGTGTGAGAAAATTCTGAGGGCGAGATCAGTTTTATTTCCGGCTCAGCTTCTCTGCCAAAAGCCTAATAGTCCTGAAAGAGACTGTAGAGAATAAATGGAGTTAAATAATGAATATTTATAGCACAACTGCTAGAGCCACTGGCTGCACCCAGAATTACTAATGGGACATTTAAGCAGTGACATCTCAAGTCCAGTTCTCCTTTTTCTCCCTACCTCCCTCCCTCCCTCCCAAGGTCCATTTAGCTCTACTCCGGCCTTCATTGAGAGTCTCTAGGGGTGTGTATGTGAAATAATATCTCCCATCTAAAGAACCTGGGAAGCTGCTGTTTCCTTCTCTTCCTCGCTATATTTCCTTCCTGGGGAACCACCAGGCCCGCTCGCCTCCCCTCCCCCAACTCCTCAATTATGTAAAAGCAGCTGAAATCGATAATCTAAATGGAGATGGGAATTCTTTCATTCTAGGCCTGTGTTTCTCAACCTTGGCGACTTTAAGATGTTTGGACTTCAACTCCCAGAATTCCTCAGCCAGCTGGGGAATTCTGGGAGCTGAAGTCCAAACATCTTAAAGTCGCCAAGGTTGAGAAACACTGTTCTAGGCCATAATAAGACCTCTGGATATGTAACAGATAAATAAAATCCTTAAATGCAACGCAGTGTTAAGGGAGCAACGGGAGAGGCATGTGAGGAAAAAATAACCGTCATGGTTTTGTTATATTTTGCCATTCATGATTTACCACTCTGGACAGTTAGTACTTTGATACTTTTGGCTGGAAGAGTCTCTTTCCTTCCCATCCTAATACTCACTAGTGCGTTTATGAGTACTCTTAGCTGCCAGTTACAGAAAGCCTCATCCAGTTTATGTAACTAATCAAGATAATATAAACACTACGCATATAAACCAGCACATTTATAATCCTAGATGGAAGATTCTCTACAAAAGGGCAGTATGTAACTCTGCATCCATATTCACAGGAATTTGGAATTGTTTATTCTGGGATAAATCCAGCCGTGACAAATATAGCAAATAGTCTCACAAACTACAAACCTCTGACATTTCTTCCTTTAGTGCAGGAGAGTGTGTACAACACCCTTGTTCTCCCAGCTGACCCTGATACAAGTATCTAGGTGCCTAAAGTGACCTTTCTTTATCCCTAGTAACTTGATAACTTCACAGAAAAAAGGGGGTCCCTCCCCACCCCCAAAAATGTCCACAGTGATGTAAGTTAAGCTCAGAAGAGTCTGTCCATCTAGCACTAGATTGTTCTCTAGAACTGCAGTTATATTGCTGCACTAAGAGAAAAGAAAAACATTATATAGGGAATTTGTTCCAATTTGCATGTGAAAAAAAAAATACCCAAAACTTAAATAGTTGAATATCTGAAATGGCTGATTCTTTAAAAGTTTCTGGGCTCTGTATAATTCCTGGAGATTGATCCTGAAATCTTCCATAGTACATGTAAAACATCTGATCTGTTCCCGAAAAAAAACATTTTTATCTATCGCTACAGATCAAATGAATAATGCTGGTTAATGGGCCAACATTTCATTTTCCCCGCTTTGTTTCCTGTTACACATTTGCATCTCCTGATTGTCATGCTAAAGGAGACCTTGCTCGCTGGATGCTGGTGTACAACCTGCATTCTTAAGTGAAGAGGAATTTAATTTGTGTGTAGGAATTTAATTTTGTGTTTCCGAAGGGAAGATGAGTTCCTTGCATGCCTGGAGGACTCCTTTTGAGGGAATATTCAGCAGAGTAGACGCAGATTTTCTTCAGTTAGTTTTGGGGTTTGTCACTTCTTTCAGGTCCAAAGGAACACCTGTCAATCAACAACTGAATCAGAGAAGGTGGCATGCTTGGCCGGTGCCCACAATCTACTCATTATGACTCAGAGGCTGAGCTGGCGGTTGTGGAAGGAATGCACTGAAAGGGCACCTTGGTATTCCCAAATCTATGTGTAAGTTCTTTGTTGGTTGGCTGTCAGGGTCAATCAGGCACCCACAGAGATTCCAGGATGGTGTTTGCTGGCTTCCTGGCAGGACTCTGATTCTGGCAGTAGAAAGGACAGTTGTCCAGTCTCCTGCCCACACTGCTGTGAACCTCCTGCCTGTACTGCTATTGCAACACTAGCTTGAGCCAGCCAACGTGTCAAAGGCTAGGCCTGCGAGAGCCTTGGAAGTATGCAGAAGAAAAGGAACTCACCAGCTGCTTCTATAAGCACATCGCAATAGCCTGCATTTCAACACTGTTCCTTCCTTTTAGCCTTAAGCTTCTTCTGGACTTCTCACCTTGATCATTGATGTCACCCTGCCCTCCAAACTTCTGCCTACCAGCTTATCCTCTCTTCTCGCTGTGGGGTTGGAGCACTGATATCAAACAGGGGCCTTGGCTTCTGTTTTTCCTTCCTGCAAGAATTCTCCTCCTTGCTACAGCAACTTGGGGCGGGGGCAGTGGTGGAATTTGAAATTTTTACTAGTGGTTCTATGGGCGTGGCTTGGTGGGTGTGGCTGGGGGGTCATGTGACTGGGTGGGCAGTTTCTGTAAGCAGGGCAATGAAGATTAGGCTAGAAACAACACTAGAATGTTTCTTAAGGTTAAGGTTTATTTGATTTATATACCGCCCCCTCTCCCTTTCCTGCCTTCCTTACAGGATTAACCCTGTAAAGTGGAAAAAAACAAAAGGAGATTTCTTCTAACAACCGGTTCTCCGAACTGATTAGAAAATTGACTACCGGTTCTAGCGAACCTGCTAGAACCTGCTGAATTTCATCATCTCTGGGTTGGGGGGAGCGGGGGTAGGGTGGGATGACGACGACACCAAGGTTTTCTTTTGTTAGTGTCCCTGTATGCATTTTAGTTATATGAATAGGACAGCAATCATTAGGTAATTCTTCCCTGTTACATCTGCTACCCACCTTCCTGCCCATCCCGAGACATTCTCTGCATTCTTCATCCTTGAATGGGTCTGTAGAGATTTCAAACAAGGGATTGAAGACGAAACAAGAACTTGGCATAAATAAAAAATTTCTCCTTTTACTAAGACCTACTCTGCAGAGGGCTCCAACGGGCCTCGGAGATTGGAACAGTACTCTTCCTCTGTCATGCCTTGTACTAGACTGTTCAGCTGTTCGTACAAATTGCTATTTTTCTGCATGATCAGTTTATACTATGAATTCCCCTCTGATTCTCTGGCCTATAATAGCCCATTGAATACCCAAGTGGGTACAAATGTTCCTTTGTTGTTTTTTTTAATCTGGTGCAGTAGCCTACCTGAAGGAGTACATGTGACTGAGTCTCATCTGTGGTGTGCTTAAAGGAGTGATATTGATAGAGCTTCTGTCACCCTTTTGGGTCAGAACTAAGAGAGACATGCTGGGAAAAGAGTTTAAATCTCCCTATTCAGGGATTAAACCATGCCGCCTCCTTACCTTTTGGGGTTAGAACAAAACGGTGCTTTCCTATCCTGTCTGGTTTGTTCACTGGGAAGCTGGTGCCCGAAGAAGCCAGAGCCGAGCAATGAAACACTCAAAATTCTTATCGTGTCTCTGGTTATTTTGGATTGTCCTTTGGGCTTGTTGTCCCAAGCAGTTATTTGTGGCAGAGGCTCCTGTGTTCTGTCTTGTTCACTCATTTGTGTGACCTTTCGGAGCAGGACGGTACTTTTTTATAGAGTTGCTACCAGAATTATTTTTATATTAATTCCACAGGCGATACGGTCACTAAATCAGACACCACCAGAACACTAAGGATCATAACGATTGTTTACATGTATATGAAGTAACCACCT
>JAEANM010023210.1:0-11417 GCA_017656035.1 Myanophis thanlyinensis
AGAGCGCCCAGATCCAGAAAGGGCCGCAACTGGGCAATCCTACGGACCTGATAAAAGGCCCCCCTGGAGACGGCTGCTTAAAAATGCTTAAAATACTTAAAAATGGAACCTTTCATAGCAAATTTCAAGCTGAATACACAACAGTTCATTACAGAATGCTACTTATGCAGTATCATATAATACAGTAATACTGTTCTGGGTTATATAAAAATTCAACTAAAGAGCAGACCTTGGGAATGGAATTTATTCTTAAAGTTGGGGCTACCTGCAAAACAATAAATGTACTATTATTAACGAAATGATAAATTACATCGCATCAATTAGCTATAGTCAGAGCCAAAATGATCTATTGAATAATAGTGTTTTTACAACTTCCTAATAGTAGTTGCAGCCTAGGTAAATTCCAATGCTTTAATTACCATATTTTTAGTGTATAAGATGATCTGGTATATAAGACGCACCTAGCTTTTGGGGAGGAAAACAAGAAAAATTTGCCTCCTTGCAAAAACAGCCAACAGCCTGGTCAGCTTCAGCACAGCCTGATTTAGCATGAGCAGCTGATTGGCGGTTGGATCTGCCTCTCAGAATACCGATGATCAGCTGTTCCAGGCTGCAGAGATCAGTGCGGCTTATCGCCATCTATTGCTGCCTCCGTGCACCCCATTTTTGGCCTGGTTTTTTTGCCCTTTTTTGCTCTTTTTTCAGCCCATTTTTCAGCCTTTTTGGGGATCATTTTTCGGACTGTTTTGGGGCCAAAAAAAGCCCAAAAATGGGCCAGTGGGCAGGTGGAGCTTTGGTAACATTTGCTGTAGAAGACACACAAGCATTTTCACCCACATTTTTTGGGTAAGTGGGGAAGTGCTTCTTATACACTGAAAAATACAGTATCTCTAAAGAAGGAAGAGAGAAAATGGACTCCTTTGTAGACATGTCTAGACTGGATTTGTAGTTGTACTAAACCATAATATGATGTTTTATTGTAGTGTTCTGCAAATTCTGCAAATCCAATCAATTGTGGTCTATTCTGTAATTAATTTATTAAAAAATCATAGTTCAATTTGTTGTACCATGTACTTTTTAAATTCTGTGCCTACATATACCACAATCCATGTGATTCTGGATTTTTTTCATTATTGTTTTGGTCTTCATTAAGACCTTATTTATGTAAGACTTAACATAAGAATAATAAGGATTCATAATAAACAGTAATTAATTATAGTGGACTGCTATAGCAGAATAGAAACAAGTAGATCAAATAAATATTCATTTTCATACAATATGTCTTCGGTAATTACATAGAGGATTTCATTTCTGTCCTTTTTTGTTCCATTGATTTGCTTGAATTACCTGTATGTTTCAAATTAATAAATAGCCATTTTATTATGTACATATAATTTCTGCTTATAATAATTGCAGTATTTGACAATCTTGCTTTAGTTAAAAAAGAGAAAGGAATAATTTAAGAGAAGAGGATTGGTGGATTCTTAAATTACATAGTTCATTGCATTGTGATGGGAATGATACAAAAATACGTTTTTCATAAACCTTCAAGGCCTATGACTGATCTCTGCACAAGCTGTTAATTATTATTCATATTTTCATTCAGGTCACAAATTCCTCATGTTTCTCAGCATTATCCAGAACTCTTAGAAAGGATTAAATTGACTGTTTTAAAATGTATTAAAAGCACATTTTTAAATCTCTGTCCATTTATCTTAGTCTCCACCATAATGGTTTCTTAACAATTGAATTATTCTTTTATATGCATATGTGCACCTATGTCTTTTAAAATAATGTACAAATTTAATTTAAGAACAGCTGGTATTCAGATAATAGACAGCTGCCTTGAGGCAAATGCTAAATTCTGGGGAATATATGGATTATAATGTGACAGGATCTTTTCAGTAAATTATTGACTCCATTACACCACAGTCCATGTTAAAGCATTTCATAATAAATGGTGGGGAGGGAGGGAGAATCAGTTTATATCATCTCTTGATTAGAAGTAAAAAAAGGATTTTCCTGTGTAAAATCAAGGGATTATTTCATAAATTAAATGGTTTTTTTAAAATAAAGGTTTCCCCCTGTCCAGTTGTGTCAAACTATAGGGATGGTGTTGATTTGTATTTCCTAACCAAGGGAGCCAGCATCTGTGGTCATGTTAGTTGTGTTTTTTTAGCTTACACAAAGTTGCTGAGACTCTTAAGGTCTAATAGATGAAATGTCCTGTATTTATGTATAGTTCATTATTGTTAAACAGTAACTGAATGCCTTCAATTTAATCTGGTTATTTAATGGACTTGCTTTGTTAGTCACAAACCTCCCTCCCTCCTCAAAACTCCCTAGAATCACAATACTATGGAAGGTATATCAACTAAAAGTATATAACAACTATATTTGTTCCTCAAGAATCTGTCTTGCTTAGGTTTTCGCCCCTCTCAATCTATATTGAGCATGTTAATACTGTGTGGTTTCCATGGTTTAGCTATAAATGTCTTGCTTTGCTGCTATAGAGAGGTACATGGCTAGCCTGTTTGTAATCTTAACAGGTTTTCAGTAAGGAGAGAGCAATGTTTGAATTAGATTTCTTGAAGTGTTTGCCAAAAAATATAGAAGGAGTAAAGCATTGGAAGTCTACTCACAGGAGCAAAAGTCCTAACTCCCTGTTACAGAAACATTTTTATAAATGACTCTGCTGTGGCAATTTTGTGGCAGGAAGAAGAGCAGATATTCAGGGGAAAATTCTAAAGCAAAAAGTCTAAAACAAAGGAGCACAGCCTCTGTAAACCTCCCCTGCCTCTTGGTGGGTTGGATATATTAAGCATTCCTTCTTTGAATGAGCACACCTCACAAGGTGGTTATAAAGAAAACTAGAAGCATTACATATACTATCTTGAACTCTAGAATGAAAAGGTGTGATGTAAATCTAATAAATATAATCCCATGTTAACTAATTAAGATAAAGAATATTGCCGCTTTGGCCCGATCTACCCAATGTGGCTTCGGCCTGGTCGAACGTTTTCCAGGATGGCCCTGCGGGCTGGATCCAACCATATCGTGGGCCACATCCGGCCCACAGGCCTTGAGTTTGATACCCCTGTACTAAGCCATAATATGATTTGTTTTATTACAGTGTGTTTTGCAAATCCAATCAATTGTGGTGTATTCTGCAATTCATTTGTAAAAAATACCATAATTCAGTTTAACGCACTATGTACCAAGATGTTTCATAGAGCTGTGTCTGAAACAACTTTTGTTAGTCAGAGCACTTGGATGGGAAGAAGAATTGATCTTGATCTCTTTTGTTGTGCATAGTTTTTCTCATTGTTCAACATTGTTTGTTGTTATATCTGGGATGATTAAGGGTATTAAGAATATGCTTGATTAACTGTGATGCTTATTATGATGATTAGAGTGATAATTAATTTATACTTATTTTATTAGTATTAGGGTTTTGTACAGAGGTGAAATTCAGCAGGTTCTATCTAGCCTATTCGCTAGAACTGGTAGTAAATTTTCTAAGCAGTTCAGAGAACTGGTTGTTAGAAGAAATCTTTTGTTTTTGTTTTTTCCACTTTCCACTTTAATCCTGTAAGGAAGGTAGGAAAAAAACATTCTGGTGTTGTTGCTGCCTAATCTTTATTGCCCTGCTTACAGAAACTGCCCACCCAGTCACATGACCACCCAGCCACGCCCACCAAACCATGCCACAGAACTGGTACTAAAAAAAATTGAATTCCACCACTGGTTTTGTATCATATTGTTTTTGCTTGGAACCCATTTAGAGTCACAATGGTTGAAACGTCGTAAATGTTCAAATAAATGAATACAAATACTTTTCTCACAACGGAATATAAAACAGGAAATATGTAAAGTGCTGACCCAGATGGACGTAGCTGATTTTGTTAGAATGCTTGGAACTTAAACAATAGATAGACAGTGACCAAATATGGAAGTTGGAGTTCTTAAATATATAGTAGATAGGAAAATGAAGACTGGATTGGTTAGTCATTTAAAAAAGAAAGGATATCTATAACTCTCACCAGTGGGTTTTCTCCCCCTGCTTTCCTAATTGAAATTTTAAAACTGATTACAGTTATAATTGGAACTGTTAATCTGTCCTGCAGAGTGCACTTATTTGAATAGCCATATATTCTATCTTCTGATATTAAGCAATGATCCTTCCCTATATACAGTTTACCCTTCACCATATTTAATCTATACAATTCCTTTCCATTGGTATATGCCAATTGCAAAACACCCAACACTTTTTTACACAAGAAGTAACGTTAATATTTATGTAAAGAAGTCTCTAATGTTCAGTCCACCAGTCCTACTTTGAAGCCAGAATGATTTCATATTTGAAAACCTAGACCTATGTAGTTTCTGTCTTCAGTAAAATCTGAATGTCGAATCCTGTGATGATGGAAAAGACATCTCTTAATTCGGCCAGTGATAGAATCTGAGTTTATGATTTCATTCAGTAAGAAAAAGATTTGAGTAATGATTCAAGGTTATCATAAGAGAAGGACTCAAGAAAAACTTTTTTCATTTTTCTTCTTCTTGTCCATTCTTAGGGAAGCTAAGATTCCTTGTGAACATTGTTAATTTATAATTGTAATAGAATATTCTGCAATAATTTATAAAACAAATGAGAAAAAAAAATCAAATATGTACTTCCTTCTTTTTTAAATGCCATGAAATGGTAAATTTACACGCATACACACTTACATAGTTAATGTGTAATGTATACAGTTTTATATTATCCTGTTAATTTATACATTAAAAAAACCCCTGGATTATTTAATAATTTAAATGTTTGTTGTGTTCTTTCAGCTTGCAGTTAGGCATTTCTGTATGGTACATAAAGGTACATTTCTTTGAAATCACGAAGTATTTTTACTTGGGAAAAAAAGCTCACTGTCTTTATTTGTGTTCATTCTGTATTATTTGCTGAGGTGGGAGCAATTAAACTACAATATTGGTAGAGTTTTATTTATGTGCCCATTCTGATTGTCTTATATGCTGTGTATTTCTCAGCAAACCTGTAATGTTCTTGTTAATTACTGATAATTCCTCTTGAGAACTGCCATATTTTAGATACTATCAGTCATAAACTACATATTGGTTAAGATACTTAAGCAAAATGCTTTGGCAAGATTTTGTGCTAATCAAAGTGATTCAGCATGGCATTGAAAGCAGTTGAAAAATCCTGTGATATTGTTTCTTATGTGCCATGCAGTGCACTGAAAAAAGCTGCAGTCATTCCATCAGTTATATTGATGTTTCTATTACTGTGAGTAGAATGCTAATGAATGTAACCCTGATAGCTTTTGTCTGCTTGTATAGTTTGTGTTTTAGTTAGCTATTTACTGAGTTAGCTATGCTACTAGATCTACAAAGCGGCAGTGACATCCAGCTGGTTAAAGTTTATGTTTTTTGTATAACTTTTAGGAAACATTCTATAATTGCTTGGCTTTATAAAAACACAAGCAATTATACTACATGCCCTCTTATTTGGCAGCTGGTGATCTAGTTTATTCATATTTTTGTAGCAATTTTCAGAGCTATTACTTGGAAGGACAAGATGGTTCGAAAGTTTTCAAGAAAAGCTCCCTGTTGTAACATTGTATTGATGTGTCTGTAAATTTCAAGTGATCGATTCTATGACCTTTTCTAGAGAGCACTTCAGTTTTTCCATTCACAGGCAGCAACATCATAATCTATTTTTCTGTCTATAACTGCATGAAGTTTGATAGAGCTGTGTTAAGAGCTTTACAGTGGCTTGATAACCATGCCCCTATAATGATCCTGTGGATTAATTAAGACATATATAAAACTGAGGTAATAAGAACAAGATTATCCATTGAGTACATTATATTATTAATATAAATATTAAACATTATTAATATTGGTTACCAAAAGAAATGTTTTCTTGATATATTGGTATAATCAATTCACAAAATTAATTCACAAAATAACTTTATAGTAGTGTATTCTGTGCAGGCTATTTTGGCTGTACTTATCCTGATTTAATTCTGCTCCTGAATAGAACACATTAAATCATAGTGAAGGGAAGTTGGAGAAAAGACTTGAAATGGTATTTAAAATTTCAGATTAGAAATTATTGCAGATTTGTGATTTAGTTGTGATTTTGTTTTCAGTTTGAAATTATAAAACCTCTTTTATATTTTCCTCCTATTGAAATGTTGGGCCACTGGCTGGGAATTCTGGGAATTGTAATGCCAGAAAATTTGAAAGGTTGCATAATAAAATATGTAATACGAGTAATATCTAAAATATAGACATACCACAAGTATTTACCTTTCTGCTTTTTTCCAAAGAATCTTAACTTGTTGTAAAATAAGTTGAAACTGATACAAGCAAATGGCAATAATCATTTTTTATTTCATAGTCCATAAAGCAGATATTTTGCTTTTGATGTATGACTTAACATATTCTTGTAAATAATAAAACAAATCGAAATAGCATGGACATAATTATTTGTAAAAATAATTTTTAAAAACTTTCTGAATGTCATTGTTCTCTCAAGCATACTGTTTACATTAATTAGTATCACAAGTCTGTTTAATCTCATCAGCCATTCAGCATTTTCTGTCATTGTATGCAGTACAGTGAACATAGATAAGAGAAGAAACAGCAGAGAATTGTCTGAGGAGGAAAGGAAGAAGGCAACAGCAAGCATGGTAACAGCAAAGGCTAACAAATCATCTCCCTAAAGCTTCATGTTCCTGTGACCACAGTCACTAATGTTATCAAAAAGACCATAGCCAGTCCCCCTGGATGTGGGCACAAGAGGAAAATTAACCCCAGACGGAACAGGAAGAAAGTTTGAATGGTGGAAAAAGACAGAACCAAACCAAAGCTTCAATAAAGATCCTGTCTGACCTTTAAAATCAAGGTACAACAATATCAAGTCATACCATACATCATTGTCTTACTGAAAATGGCTTCTACGGTAGAAGATCCCACTTCTGAAATACAGACAAAAAAACCCCAGACTGGAATTTGCTAGAATATAATGTTGACAAGCTCCCCTTCTGAGAGACTATATCTGGACAGATGAAGCAAAATTAGAACTTGTTGATAAGTCACACTTGCTCTATGTTCACAGAATAAAAATACAGTAGTTTAAAGAAAACCATTCCAACATGGAAGAGGCTCTATAATGTAATGTCATTGCTTTGCTGTCTCCAGAATCAGTTGCCTTGAATCTGTATGGGCATAATAAAATCAGAAGAATATTAAGGTGTTCTGAAGTGAAACATAATGCCCAATATATCTCAGTCACAGGACAAGGGTCTTCCATCAGGCTAATAATACAAAACATATATCCAAGAGAACTAAAATGGTGAAAAGTAAACATTGAACTATTGTGAAAGACCCTGCCATGAATCCTGATGTCAGTATAACAGAACTTCTATGGAAAGAGATAAAACTTACAGGTGGGAAAAGGTATCCATGAAACATAAGATAACTGAAGCAATTTGCACAAGAAGACTGGGACAAATTGCAAGTTTGAGAAATGGAGAAGTCTTATTCGAAGCTACAGAAAGTGCTTGATTGCAGCTATTGCCCCTTAACCAACAACTCTATACATGTGTGAACTGAAGACACATTTCCCACTCTGGATGCACATTGCAAGGATCTAAGTCATTTGAAAGCAGCCTGACACTTAAAACAATATTACAAAGACATTTTAAAACATTTGCAAATTCTAGTCATTACATTTTAATTGCCTGCTCTCACTGCAAGTATAGCATAGTAGCCCAAAGCTTTCAGAGTTGCTAAATTTGCGTACAGATACTTTCTTCCCCCCTGAGATCTGACTATATGATGTAACACTGGAGGCAGTTGAGATTGAAAAGGGTGAGGGACCCTCATGTTAAGTGGTAATTTAGCTTTTCATTAAAATAAAAATGTTGAGATTTGAAGAGTTGGGTTAATTTCTTTTTTTTAAGGCACAGAAGCTTGTGTAGGGTAGCGTCTGTTTGCCATTGCCTCAGGGTCCTTAAACAGTCTTCTTTAAGAAAAAAGTCTGCTAACAGAAGGTGAAGAATAGTGCCTCTTACCAAATTAGATGTCTGAAGCATATCAGGCAGTTACAAGTGGAATATACAGTATAGTATTAGACCAGTGATGGTGAATCTTTGCAGCCTGGCATTTAAAAAAATCAGAAAATGCTTACTTTGACTTTGCTGGTATGTCACCCTGAACAAAAGAGAAACAGTGCCCTATCTTGTCCCTGTGTAGGCAACCCTGAACAGCAACACCCAACAGCAATGCCAAAGCTGGGCCTGAAATAAAGGCCTGGTCCTTGACCTGAGCCCTACTGCTACTCAAAAAGGCCACCTTGTTTCATCCCCAAGAAGTATGAGCCTCGGGGAACAGTGCTATTGCCTGTGAACAGCACTTCATAGGCTCTGCTGTACCAATACCTTTAGACACTGTTTTCTTTCTGTTTACAGGCCCCTGTGGCCTACCTGAGGCTGCTCTGGATCACACAAGGCCTTTGTTCTTGAAGTGACTTTGGAGAATGTTCTTTTGTGGCCTCTGCAGTCACTGGAAATTGTGCAAAAACATATCCCATTGTCATACAATTTTCAAAGGCGACAGAGAACATAGCCTTCTTGTGTGACATCTGAAGAGTCCAGAGCATACCTCATTCTTGTGCAGCTTCTGAAAAATCAGACAATAATAGGGTGTGCTTTTGAGAATAGTAAATATTGGTATTGGTGAACACTGGTGTGTCACCCCCAAACATTGTGATATGCCACCTTTGACATACATGTCATAGGTTTGCCATCATTGTACTAGACTGTGTAACAGTTAAGGCTCAAAGGAGAAAAAGCGATTTGAAGTTTGCACAGGGATATACTACATAGTACCTATCAGCGCTTCTTATACCAAATGTGTTTTTCTGCCCAATTCTAGCAAAAGAAGTTTGTTTTTTAAGGAGAAGTCAGCAAGTGCTACTTGTGTCCTCGTGTGTTATGTATCATCTTTTCTCCTTCACATCTAGATCACTGTAGTCTTAATATCAGCATTCTCACAATAGCTTCAAAAACCTCTCCCTCTTTTGAATGTTCAGCAAAATAATGTTATAAAAATATTCACATTTCTATTGTAAGTATATACCATTTTGACATATATAATTAATACCTTTTCTATTAATATGGGTAGTTAGCACAGGAGAGGTTTTTGTTTTTGATAAAATCCAGACATATACTGTACTAGTAGTTTTATAAAGGGGTCATGATTACTGAAAGCTTAGTTTTACTTTAGTCATTTACTTATGTGGCAAACTTACATATTGCCATTTTCTATGAGATTTTTTGTCAGCTGGAGTTGAACTTTTAAATATTTTATTATTTTTGGCAGCTTGACGCTGCAATGGCATTATGTAAAACAAACGGGCAAGTTCCTTGGGTTCTTATTTTTTAAATGGGTAGGATTTTTTTTTTAAATTAAGCTTGCCCTAAAAACTGAATGCAATATATTCCTTTTGTTCTCCACAGAAATTGGCAGAATATCACATCGCTGATATTGGCAATTTGCCTTCATCTTTGGCAGTGGAACTCTCTTGGCACATTTGAAGTTATCCCAACCCCTGCTTGGGTTCAGAATGCTCCAAAACTGGAAAGTCCCAAAATCATTTCAAGCATAGATTTTAAACTCATGAAGTAACAGCTGGAATGAAATATTGGAAAGTAGATTCCAAATTTCCAAATTTCCATGTTTGGAGATTGACAGTAGCTACATAAGAATGAAAGAATTATTTACAGAGGTGTCCCTAACTCCCGGTCCACGGGTCTGCAGCCTACCAGGAAATGGACCACACAAGCGAGTGGAGGATGCATACAGGATGCAGGCAGTGCACACAATCTTGCCCCCATAGGAAAACCACTCTCCAGAGAACCAGCCCTTGGTGCCCAAAAGGTTGGAAGCCACTGATCTATAGTATCCTTTTACTTCTTCATCTAAGATAACATGTTATGTCAGGGGTGGGCAATTATGGCTCTTTTAGGACCTGTGGACTTCAAATCCCAGAATCCCTGGGCAAGGCAGCCTAAATAAATGGAGAAAACATTGTGAGGTGTAAGTTTAAGGAATCCTTACACTTTAAAATGTTTCCTCCATTTTATTTAGGTTGCCTTGCCCAGGGATTCTGGGATTTGAAGTCCACAGGTCCTAAAAGAGCCAGAATTGCCCACCTCTGTGTTATGTAGATATGAATAAAGTACTTTTTCAAATTGTAGGATTCCCAAGATTTAATGCATTATCAAGGACCCTTGGGAAAACTACTTCCTAGTCTTTTGGCAGGAAAGGCATCAGGTTGGTTTCCACATGAATCAGAATCTTCTAATGCAGTGTTTGACTCATTCAAAAGGTAAAATTTGTACAGAATATGCACAATTACTGTACTTGCATGAACTGACATCCTTTGAGTATTAAATGGGATTTTTTCACATGTTGAATGCTTGAGAGTAATAATGCCAAAATGAGACTTGTGATGAATTTGATAAAAGGCTTCATGCTCACCAAATTATTTTCTTGTCTGTAAAATCCTGGAATTAGTGTAGTCTTTTAACCTCACAGAATAGGATATTTCTCATCCATATATACATTAAAAAAGTCTATCTGAGATCAAGCTGAATTCTTGATAAATTCATGGCCACATACTTTTTTTTAGTCACGATATACATGTAAAATGCTTTCTTGACATACATTATAGCAACAGTGTGGATGTTCCCCGAGTTTTTTTGTCTAGATTTTGACTGGACTTAGTCCAGCTTAGCTCAGTGAGATCAATCATTTTCATTTATAGATATAAACATGTCAGAACATATTAATGTTAACATTAATCTTCGCACAGTCATTTCTGCCCTCGTTATCTCTCGCCTAGACTATGGCAACGCTCTTTACATGGGGCTCCCCTTGAAGAGCATCTGGAAGTTGCAGTTGGTTCAAAATGCAGCCGCGCGAGTGATCCTGGGGGCTCCTTGGAGCTCCCACGTTACACCTCTCCTCAGCGAGCTGCATTGGCTTCCTATGGCCTTCCGGGTGCGATTCAAGGTGTTGGTTCTCACATTTAAAGTGCTCCATGGCTTGGGACCCGGGTACTTACGGAACTGCCTGTTGCCACCATCAGCCTCCCACCGACCTGTGCGTTCCCACAGGGTTGGCCTCCTTGGGGTTCCATTGTCAGGACGGTGTCATCTGACAGCCCCAAGGGTTCGAGCCTTCTCTGTGAGGGCACCCTCCCTTTGGAACGAGCTGCCCCCAGAGATCCGGACCTACGGACCTTCCGGCGCGCATTGAAAACCTTTCTGTTCCAACAAGCCGGTCTGGCCTAGTACTATCGGTTGGGGGATTTTAATTGGTTTTAATTGGTT
>JAEANM010023211.1:0-11417 GCA_017656035.1 Myanophis thanlyinensis
CCAGCCAATGGGAAGCGCCGCTCCAGGAACCAATCGGCGTTCAGCAGGCTTCTCGCGCATGCGCAGTATACAACACCAAGCATGTACCTTTTGGCACTCAGTAAGTAGAAGGATCACCACCACTGGCCTATAGCATTCTACTCAAGAACCCTATCAGCTGCTGAGTAGAACTATAGTCAATTAGACAAAGAGGCTTTAGCTGCAGTTCTGAGAATAAAAAAAAATCCATGAATATTTGTATGGACGTCACTTCACATTAATAACTGACCATAAGCCTCTTCTCAGTCTATTGGCTGGTAACAAATCTACACTGAACATCCTGTCACCAAGAATGATTCATTGGACTATTTTGCTGGCTGCTTATAATTATCAGGCCCGGAAAAATTTTGGGGAACACAGATGCCCTTCTACCCAAAATTGTGGAAGACTTGGCTCTTGTTGTCCTGATTTTACTGATCGAGGAATTCCTTGCTGGACCAATTACTTCTTCCAAAATTTGCCACCCAGTCCAGATGGGAGAAAATGTGAGCAAAGTGTTCAGTTGGGTCTTCATCTTCATTTGCAGATGCTCCATGAAGGTCACCCCGGAATTTTCTGGATGAAGGCTCTACTAGGAAGCTATGTTTGGTGGCCGAATATGGATAAGAATATCACAGGTTGAGTAGCAACATGCACAAAGTGTCAGAATACCCCCAATAGCCCCAGAAAGGGAATGAGAAACCCCAGAGCACCCTGGTCACGAGTTCACATTGATTTTGGGGGGCCTTCTATGAGCAAACCTTTCTAGTAGTCGTGGATGCATAATCAAAGTGTCTGGAAATACAATTAATACAGTCCATGACAGCAGATGCCTTTATTAAGGTCCTCAGGGGACTTTTTGCCACCCACAGCCTGCTGGACATGCTGGTGTAAGATAATGGACCCCAGTTTACAGCTACTTTATTTGAAAACTTCCTAATAGAACTAGGCTTTAGACATGCATTGGTCACCTCCTTTCACCCCTTGAGCAATGGCCAATTAGAGAGGATGGTGTGGTCAACCAAAGAAGCTCTAGCCAGAGTAGGACCAGGGAGGCAAGGGGGCATGGGAAAGAGATACTAGGGAAGATCAATAAAAGCAAGTCAGGTAGTTTCCTTTCCAAACACTGTATACAAAATGAACAGTACCGTCCAAATTAAAATTATAAAAAAATAGAGAATTGAAAGTAGAAAGGCTTCTTTAGATATGTAGGAATTAAAATGTGAAGCCCCCCCCCCCCCCCAAGTGAAGAATGACTATTTTGGGAAATGTTAAAAAAGGCAGAATATTATATTTCCCTAAAGGAGAAATGGAGAAAGAAGTTTTAGAGGCACAAAACATCCCCCAGTCTTTCTTAATAGCCCACAGCAGATGCTAGCACGTAAGAAGGTAAAGAACTTATTGAAGAGGAAGCAAACTATCTAGATGGCTCTATCCATAAGTAAAGCAAATACTGCAGGCAGAAACCCATTCAAGACAGGTTATTTTGAAACTCCTTGCAGCAAAGTTTGACTGCTAACAAAAGCAGAATGGTAGGATTAGTACAGCAGCCCTTCACCCAAGATCCAGCACAGGATGAAAGTCATTAACCATAATAGGAATTGCCCAACACTCTTTCAGAACACAAGCCCCTTCATTGCACAACCAGGACCCCAGCAGCATTTCAGGACCTGTATAAAAATCCTGGCACTTATCTAGCTAATTGTTCAGATGACCCAGAACCACAAACCCTGGTAGTTCTGTTCATAAATAAATGGACCTTCTTTCCAATCAGCCTCCAGCCTCCGTTTTATTTCCAGTGTCTTTCTCCCAGCTTGGAACTAAACCAGATGGATTTCCTTCCAACAAAAACATTATCACATACAACCTAGTCAGGTATAATAATTTCTTGTAGAAATTCCAAGGCATATGTGTGAAAGGATTTACATATGGTTCAAGATTTTTTACCCAACTTTTATATCTTGTCAGTCAGAAATGGAAAAAGTATGCAAAGATATTAGAGTGAATGAAAGCTGTCCTTATGCTGGCCTCCATTTCTAGCATGCCTCTTTAAGCTATTCATGTTTTTCAAGAATCCAGTGAAAAATTTGCATAATTCTCTTTGTTCCTATAAGTACCTGGAATGCTTATTGGAATGGAACTTCCGTCATACTTCCCCTGTTGGAGAAAACCATTGAAACAGTGATTTCCTGATATATATTAAACCACCCATAACAAATTATTGTTTTCTATGTCTTTAGCTATCTCTCAAAGCCATATATCAAAATTTGAATATAGATTTTTGGAATTCTTCCTTATCAAAGAAATCTTCATGTGTCAGGTAGAGTCCATATTTTATATATACTGTAGAAAAAGATAAAATAAATCTTTGGAATTTCCAAGCAGGATTTGAAAAATCTTGTCTGAAATCCTTGAGTGTATTTACTCAGCACTGGAACTAGGCTCACTAATGGTTGGAATTGGAGCAGGGGTATGTTTCTCAAAGTCCAGCAACTGGAAATAAACCAATCTATTTACCCAATGTCTATTCATGAGTGAGAAAAGAAAACCTTGTCCCATTAAAACAGCCACATTATTGATATATCTGTTAAATTAGGGAGAAACAAAGTATTGCATTGTGGGAAGTACACCCCAAAAGGGCAGTGCCAGAAACCTCACAGCATCAGAAACCTCAAAAACAGTGCCAAGAAACTCAAGCCAGCCCTTTCCCCTTTAAGAAAACCAAGAAGCACCAGCTGAAAGGAACATTCATAGCAGCCCTGCTATAGCTGTTACAAAAGTAAAAGAGCTGACAACAGAAACACTTAAGTAGAGTCATTAAGATAAGGGGAATTAGGCTAAAAATAAACTCTAAAGCACACCAGAAATCACTTTTCCTGCCTCCCTAACAGGATTAAACCCTAGGGCATGAAAAATAAAAGGTCCTGGGACAGGATTAAACCAGACAGGATTCAGGACAATCACTTTAACTAGAGGCACATAAATAACCCCATCAAACTGTAGGAGCTTCAAAGAAAAATCAAGTATAAGAAGACATGGGTTTGCCTCCTCCAATCTGCTTGAAAGCCAGGAATGTTTGAGCTGTGTCACTTTTTGCTTCTTACCTTCCTACAGTAAAAGAATTCCACTTTCTGGCAGCTGGCTTCTACGTCCATTTCTTCTCAGTGTCTGAGAAGACACTATAACAACAAATAAAAGCAATTGGACTTCCATAAAACAGAGAAGAAATTGAGCCTATAGAACTCTGAAATGTATTATTTGTTTTCATTCTTACAGTCAAAGACAAAAGAATAGCTCTGCCAGATCTGGATCGCAACAATGTAGATGAATACTTTGACAGTATCAAATCTTTTAGTATCAAATCTTTTAAAAGAAGAAAAATCAATAATCCCAAATAGCCCACCAAAACAACAATGTCCTAGTAGTCCAAGTAGCTAAGGGGCCAAAGAGAAAACACAAAGGTCCAATTCACTCAGTCACAGAATATTTCCTCAAGGTCAATTATATTTATAATCCACAAAGTCAGTTTATTGGGAAGGTACAGGGAAGACATCTTTAAAGATGTCAGCAGTTATATCCTTGTCATCTGTCAATTTGTATTTGTAATACAGGAAAATATTTGTAATCCAAAAGGCCCACCATATTCCACACTGCTTCAATATCAAAATATCCAGCAAACCAAAAGGCTGCTTCACTTAGTCCCAAAACAATTCCAAGCTGTTCCACTGTTCCACTCCCTCAAAAGTATTTGTAATCCACAAAAATTCAACGAGTTAGAGTTTCCATAAACTCACTGTCACCCAGCAACAAGCAAAACAACTTTGCAGCAGTCCCCTTATCAGTACCAAGTCTATTGTTATTATTATTGTGTCTTCTTGCTTTTATAGTCTCTGTGTTTTTCCACTACTTGTTAACTTGTGTAATATCTTTTCTAGTCAGTAGGTGTTGCACTAACTCTTTCTCTTCCCACTTATACAATAAAGCTTAAAAGTTTTCATCAAAAGTTTACTGTATATTCCAGATAAAGAAAAAAGAAAAAAAATATTGTCCATTTCTTAAGTTATTTTTCACAATATTGGAATGTCCAGTCAGGTCTTTCTCTTTTGTTTTAATTTAATATCTTCCCATTAAAAATAACTCTTATTTTTAGATCTGTCATTTGGCTCCAAATCTAGCTCATAATCCCTCCTTTATGGAGTCCAAATTTTCAAAAAAAATTGGCGGAATAGTCTCCATGGTAGAGATTATAAAGTTCTCACCCAGCTTTAGTACACTGCTGTCAAATCATCAATTTGTGCTTCTTCTTGTCCTGGTTGTCACAGCTTCAGTCTGGCTGTAATGGTCGTCCTCTCTGCCACTGGTCAGAAGGGCTCCTTTGGGTCTAGTGAGGAGACCGCCATCCCTTCGCGATCAACAAAGGGTACCTCCTGTCTTTATCACCCCTCCAGAGTGACTTTGGTGCCATAGAACCTCCTGGCAGACAGGAATCAGCTGGGTTTCACGAGCTGCACTCACCCATGTATGTATCACCACAATGCCAAGTGAAAGGTGGCCCACTTTTTAAGATTTCAAAATATAGAAGAGGATAAAGAGGAAGACCTCCCCAAAGTGATAATAGAGTTGTTGGCAAGTGCCTTAGAGATTGGGAAACAAGAGATGTATGCAGAGATAGATGAAATATTTAGAATAAACACAAGTTACACGAGGAGACACAAAATATCAAGGGAAGTGCATGTGAGATTTGTTAAAAAGTCAACAAGAGATGAAATACTTAAAAAGGCAAGAAACTAGCTACTGCAATACAGAGGAAAAGGAATTGTGGTTTTGAAACAGATCCCTAGAAGGGTAAGAGCTCTACAGAAGCAATATCAATTTTTGATTGCAAAACTGATCAAAAGAGAAAAAAACTTCAGATGGCTGGTACCTGAGGGAATATTAGTTAATTGGGATGGGAAAAGATACAGACTGGATTTGTTAGATAAAACGATGGAATTCTGTGATAGCTATTTCAGCACAAATGAGGGACAAGAAACACAAGGAGAAATGGAATGTGAGAGGCAAGAGGAACCAACAAGAGAAGAGAGGAGTATACAGCAAAAATAAAGTGGAGAAAGCAGAATGAGAAGGAGCAAGAGCAAAAGAACAACTAGGAGAATAAGACCTATATATAAGTGAAGAAGATGGAAGAGGAAATTGAGATGTTTTTAATCAATATAAATGGATTGAACTCCTCCATGAAAAGGAAAAAAATTTACACATGATTACAAAAATTAAAACTTGATATAATTTGCTTTCAAGAAACTCATAAAAACAACACAGTAAATAATTGGAATGTTCAAAAAGTGGGAAACTATATTTTTCATCAGTACAACAAAAGAAAAGAGGATAGCCTTATACATTAAGGAAACAATAAATTCTAAACAGATCTACAGTATACAAATGAAGAAGGAAGAATTTTTATGGTGGAGGTAGTGATAGATATAGAAACGAATCTATTGGCTAACCATAACCCAATAAAATTGGAAGGGGCAAAAGAAAAGGTTGAGATGGACATTAAACCAATCTATAATAAAAGATAAATAATTAATACAAGCATCAGTAAAAGAAATAGAAGTCTTCTTCAAGGAGAATAAAAAAGAAGAGACTTCATTGCAAAAACTATGGGATACAGCCAAAGCATATATCAGGGGACTAGCTATAACTTACATAGTGAGAAAAAATAGAAAAAAACTAACATCAAAAGACATTAGAAGAAGAAACACACAAAAACTTGAATTACAATTACAAAAAGAGCCACAAAAAGGAAATTTAAAAAATCAAATGGAAATAATAAAACATAAGTTGAATTTAATGGAAAAAGAATTGGCATAACAAATTAAAAGAGCAAAACAAAACTTTTTTGAAAATGCCAACAAATCAGGAAGAAGACTAGCATACAAGATGAAAAAGGAGAAATAGAAGAAATTGATAAGCAAACTACAAGATGAGAAAGGAACCTTACAGTATCAAAACTAAAAAGAAAGTAATTCAGGAGTTCTATGGGAAACTATATGATCAAGAAAAAAATTAAGAGGAAAAGATAAAGCAATACTTAGAAAAAGCTAAACTACCAAAAATGCCTGAAAATGTGAAAGTAGTGCTAAATGAAAAAATAAAAATAATGGAACTAACAGGCAATAAAAAGAAAAAAGAATAATAATATACCAGGACCTGCAGAAGCTTATAAACACCTACAGGATGTACTAAGCCTGACAATTTTACTATGGTTTACTATGAAGTACTATTAGAAGCTAAGATACCAAATACTTCAATAGAAGCAAATATTATATTAATCCCGAAAGAAGACTCAGATTGAACACAGATAAAGAATTATAGGTCTGTATCACTACTCTTTAGCAGAATACAAAATATTTGCATCAATAACAGCAGAAAGATTAAAAAGATTTTTGAATGAATTTATTCACCCAGACCAAAATAGATTTTTATTCAAAAGACAAATTAAAAACAAAGTAAGATTTATTTTATATATGCTGGAATATTATTCCAGTACACTCTGAAAAACAAATGGCATCGATCTTTTTAGATGTACAGAAACATTTGACAATGTTAATTGGCAATTTACATTACAAAAAGTGTATGGACCATGGTGAGAAATTCATATTAAGACAATCTATTCCAAATAAATGGCAAAAGTGATAGTGAATGAGGACTCGACAGAGAATTTAATATAAGAAAAGGCACAAGACAAGGATGTTTACTGTCCCCATTACTTTTCATATTAACATTGGAAGTGCTAAACAGAAGTATTAGATAAGACCCAGAAATAAAAGGTATGGAAATAAAAAGAGAAAAATACAAACTACAAGCATTTGCAGATGACCTGGTATTATTCTAGAAGAATTGGCCCCAAGCTAATGAAAAAAATAGAGGAATATGGAGAAGGTGCAGGATTGAGAATAAACAAAAAACCAAAATAATAGTTAAAACCCTTACAGATAAACAGACAAATCAATTGACAAAGAAGATAGACCTTCAGGTAGTTACGAAAGTAAAATACTTGGGGATTTACTTAAGAGCTAGATGTGCAACAATCAAAGAAGGTAATTATGCAAAGTTAATACAACAAATTGAATTGGACTTGGAGAACTGGAAAAACCTGCAGCTATCAATTGTAGGAAGAATAGCAACTATAAAAATGAATATCCTGCCGAAGCTTCTTTTTTTGTTCCAAACAATTCCTATAAAACTAGAGGAAAAAATATTTTGACAAACTAAATACAGTAATTCTGAAATATGTTTGGCAATAAAAAAGAGCAAGAATAAGACTGAAAATGCTGCAAGAACCTATAAACAATGGGGGCTTTGGGTTGCCAGATTGGGAGCTTTATTATCAGGCTTCCATATTAACCTGGGTGAAAGTATGGATAAATCTCAGATATAGAAGATTGTTATTGCTGGAGGGACATGATCTTCAACTGGGATGGCATGCCTTTTTGTGGTACGAAAAAAATAAAATACATAGATACTTTCAAAGTTATTATGTAAGGAATGCTCTACTCTTAGTATGGGAAAACGTTAAAGTATAAAATTACATTAAAACTTCAGTCTGGCTTTCCACAATGGAAGCACTGATTCATCCAAATGTTGTAAACTTGGAATAAATCATAACATATACAGACATTCTGAATGAGAAAGGGGAACTTAAAACTAAACAGGAACTACAAAATCAAGGGTGGGCTGCTACTGGTTTGCATGTTAATTTTTTCAGTTCAGAGGTTATTGGAAGAAATAATTTCCCACTTTACAGGGCTAATCCTGCAAGGAACACATTGTAGTGTGCCTGTATTTCTAGCCTAATCCTTCTTAACTGCCCTGCTACTTTAAGTGTTTTCAGAAACTGCCTAGCGTTAATGGTTCTTGGCAGTATGGCCAGACATTCTGTCTCCAGCCTGAGCAGCTGAGCTTCTCCGGAGTTCCATGCCCCCCCCCTTGTCTTTCTTAAAGATAGTTAAAGGATTGTTTTAAGCTTTTTGGAGTTTACTTCCAACACTGCTGGATTGGAACATCTATTTATAGAAGGGTTGGCATAGCCATAGAGGAAACGGCTGAGAGACAGGATGCAAGCTTGGCATTCTGTCTGATTTTTTTTTATTGCCTTTCTGTGGGCATTTGATCTTTCCTTAAATCTGGATGATTACCTAAGGATATCTTGTGAGATGAGTGAGACCAGTTGATATCTTTAAGTGGTGCAAATGGATCTAGTGATTGCTTCTTCTCCTGGGTGGGAAACTGTGCTTTGTCATTTCACTGAGCACAGGAATCTCTTGTCTATGTGGATTCTTAAGTCATCCAGGTCATGGTTGTCCCAAAGGTGCTTTTTTCAATAGGCAACTGGACTTTCTTGGTTTCCAAAAAGTCCAGTTGCCTCTTGAAAAGCACCTTTGGGACCAGGGTCTCTTGCATTGCTTCAGAGAGGGCAAGGGACATAATTGCTCACTGGTAATAAGGATTAGCCTCACTCAAGATGTTAATTTGTCTCCTTAGCTTGGCATTTTGTAGCTCAAATATGCCCACCCACTTTCTGGAGAGTTTAAATGACTTCTCTACTGAAGGGTTTCACTTTATGAGCAAGAGTTGGCTGCTGATAGTTATCCTTGTATTTTAACTCTTTTAATTCCTCAATGTGCTCTGGCACACTGCCTGATATTGCTGAGGAAAAGAAAGATATTCAGACATAATGGTTTAGGTTTCCATGATGGCTGTGACTCATTGATCTTCAGTGCAATTTCCCCCATTTCTAATCTAATTATTGGCATTTAGGGCAGCTTTTTGCAAGCAAAGAAGCTTTTTGTATTTTTGTACAGGTAATCTTGTTTTAAAACAGTTCATTTAGTGACCATTCAAAGTTACAAGGGCACTGAAAAAAGTGGCTTATGACCATTTTTCACACTTACGACTGTTGCAGCATCTCCATGGTCATGAGAGGATGGGCAAAGCAAAGTAAATGACATTGAGTTGGTCACAACCCTCAGTCACTGACAATCCACCCCCCCATGCCCATCCAGCCAGTCATTAGGGCAAAGAACCAGTTGTTAAAAAAATTGCAGCCCACTACTGGGTGGATCTAGCATGGTGGCCACACCTGCAAATACAATTGAGATATGAGAAAGATGCAAAGACAGATGGTTTCTACAAAGAGCCAATAACACTTGATCTTAGCAACGGATGAAAAATTAATAAAGAAAATATATAGCTTATTATTAAGCCTTAAAATGAAAGATGAGCAAGTGATAGAAACAATGATAGCATGGGCTTTTTAGCTTTGGATATACTATAGAAATAGACAAATGGCAAAAGCTTTGGGACAGAAATCATAAATTGACAATGGCAACTATCTACAAGGAAAATCTGTATAAAATGTTTTACAGGTGACAATTGACACTGGCAAAGATAGCAAAGATGTTTAAAAACAAATCCACCAAATGTTGGAAATGCAACCAGACACTGGGCTCGTTAATTACCATATGTGGTGGACATGACAAAAGACAAAAACAAATTGGACAAAAATACATACATGGTTAGAGAAAATGTTAAAGCAACACATAGATTTAAAGCCAGAAATATTTTTGTTAGGTATAGAAAAAATACAAAAAAGGAACATATATTTAATACTACATGTTTTGACAGCCGTGAGAATTGTATTTGCACAACACTGGAAAAATGAGGAAATCCCTATAGATGAAAATATAATTAAAAAATATTAGATTGTGCCAAAATGGATAGGTTAACATTAAAGATAAAGGATAAAGAAGATACAGAATATTTTTTAACATGGGATTTGTTCTACCAATGTTTGGATAAAGTGGTGCTATTCAGCCTGGTCACACTGGTTCTAGTGAGCAGTAGTGATGATGAGTATTTGGCCCCACCGACCAGCCCATGCCCGATCCTGTCCTATATCCCTTTCTCTTTTTTTTCCAGGTCAGCTGAATCATACGGAACAGCTGCTTTGCACTCCTCCGCAGCCTTCCTATTCACCCGGGCTGCCTCTGGTAAGTTCACTAGCTGCATTTTTGAAGCCACGTGGCAGTGAAGCATATGTTCACCAAACTGATTGCATCCCACCACTGATTAGATATTAAAGAAATTAGAAGTTGGAAGAATACTGCTATGTATAAGTAAATAATATTACTATCACTATTACCATGTACAAGTAAATTGACCCAGACAATACACTAAGCACTTATGTATGTTAAAGAAAAATGTATAAATAAAATGTTTAAAAAGAAGAAGAAGTCGGGCAGCGACACAAGTGTCAGGGCATTGGAGGCCTGATTGCGACAGTCCTAAGGTAAGCAGATGCAGGGTGCTTGGGGCAGCTCCACCCTCCACCCCTGCCCTAGCTTGATTTTTACACCTGTGCCTTGCTCCACCTTGTACAACCAGATGGTAAGCAGGCTTAACTAGGTGTCAGAGTTCCAGCTAATGCCCCAGTGTAATCAAAACTCCAAAGCAACCATTGTCCTTAGAATGAGGTTTTATTGAAGATATCATACTGGCACATCTGGAAAAATCTAAATTCCCATATTTTCTCCACCCAACATAAAATCAAAATTCCTTCCTCCAAACCATCACATGTACACGCTACTCCAATCCACTCCGGGTGGCACCCAAAGTTCATCTCCAATGCCAGCCCCACCAGGTGTGGATGAGATGGCCTTGCTTCTCATGTGAAAAAAATGTGCTAGAGATAAACTCCCCCAAGTGAGTATCTACTTCTAACTTCTAAGCTTCAAACACATGTCATTGTGGCAAGACTAAAAGAAATACCATAACATTCCTATATTAACTGACCAAATAAAATTATATACATGCAAACACCTTTAGTTTTGACAGTCTGCTTCCCTCCCTAATGAATGATAATCTCCTGAAGCAAACAACAGATGGGGATTAGCAATGAAGCTGCTAACCACCCCACCCCTCCCCAGGAAGACTAAAAGAAATACCATAACACTCCTAAATTAATTGACGAAATAAAATTATATACACCCGAACTCCTTTAGTCTTGGCACTAGGGCTTATTTGGGGGCTAGGGCTTATATTAGTTGCAGACATGAAAATTGAGCTAGGACTTGTTTTTGGTGTAGGTCATATTTTTGGGGAAACACGATAATATATACAAACTTTGTTCCAATTTATTGAGCTTTATATATAGCTTGAAATCTCAATGAACCACAGTTAATTTGATTTTATATGGAATTTTTTTCCCAACAGAATCTTCTAGTTCAGGACTTCCGGTTGGTAACGTTTGCCTCGAGGACATTCTTCTTAATGAACGTCTGCCCCGTGATACTGTTAGAGCCTTTCAAACAGCGTAAATCATCTGTTTGAAGGCTTGG
>JAEANM010023212.1:0-11417 GCA_017656035.1 Myanophis thanlyinensis
CTCAGTCACATGGATCTATGAATGACGGGGTAATCTCCCAATCAATGGATTGACTCTTCAGCTCAGACGGAGAAGGACTGCATATAGGCCTTGACTTGTCTAACAACATTATTTGTAAAAGGAAAACTTAAAGAATGTAGTGATGGCCACAGGATCCATAGCAGCTTGGTTTGTTATATGCTGTTGTCAAGCTCAGAACACTTTTTTTCCATTATGAACTGTGAGTTCCTTCCCTTGAAGTTCTGAGCCAGCTGGGAACATTCAATGATCTGGCCACCATCACAAAGCCAGCTCCTTTGTGTGGGTGCAGTCCCACCATTTTGAAGAGCTAAATCATGACTTTTTACGAAACTCTTGTTCCCGGTTGTGAAACAATGTAATTTCAAGAGAAACAATCAGATGCTCTCCTCAGTGCATTTCAAAAGCAGCAGATGCTTTCAAGGCAACTTCAGTCATGCATGGGGAATTCAACCAAAGCAGTTCTCAGGGACTGGATTCAGATTTGTTTATTTAGTAATTCAACCCTTACAAAACAAAAAAAAATTAAAAGAGCTATGTTAGTAAAGTAACATAACATAATATAAATAACCTGTACACAAGCATGATTAAAATTATGAATGAGTCATGCAACTCAAGATGCTAAATCTTACTGACAAGATGAGGATTCCTCTAGTTTCCCATGTAACATTAATCTCACTGACAACACAGCTATTATAGACAGTTAACTATGACTCTCCCCACAAAAATCAGCCAAATACTGCACATCATACAAATTTCAAGATAATACATTAAAGATGCAGAACCTCTTTTGGATTCCCACATAAATCTGCCCCGCCTGCAAAAACCGAGAAGTCCCATTTTAACTGCCACTCTCCCAAACCATGTTAGTTTATACATGGGGGCATTAATGTGAATTCTTGCATGCTGGTTCCAGGTATTTCCATTTTCAGTAATTAGGTAAAGCCCTGGCATTGCTCCTTAATTTCTGAATGTTTTACTTGATCTTATACTTGGTTCTTATACCTTTTTTATTTCACTGAGTGGCTGTTGTTTTTTAAAGTGAATTATGGGGTTTCTTGACTCTTGGTTTTATATATAGATTATATTTCTAATCCTGTTTTTCATTCTTTTGGTTAGTTGTATTGAGTATATTATGAAACAGAAAACTAGGATTAACTAAATAATATGATAATAAGGAGAGAGCCCATTTGGTGTAGTGATTATGGTACCAGGCTAGAAACTTGGAGACTATGAATTATAGTCCAATTTTAGGTATGAAGCTTTTAATGACCTTCGCCAATCAGTCTTTCTCAGAAGAAAGCAAGGGCAAGCCATTTCTGAAAAATCTTGCCAAAAAAACTGCAGGGACTAATCCCAACCAGGAATCAAGATTGACTTGAAGGAACATACCCAAGCACACAAAAAGGCAAACACACTGTTTCCAATAATGCAATCAATAGGGTCGGTGTAGCTGAAGGGTGTTTTTACTTTACTTTTAAATGCCCTTTCTGAATACTGATGCCAAGTTGTTTTCAAGTTTTAATTAATATTAACTTATCCCTGCATTCTTGCAAGTATTTTAATTAACCATGGTCAAGTAAGAGGATGTACATTCTATCATTATACATTCATGTCATGCTGACAAACCTGGATTATTGTTATTTTTTAAAATGTGCTTCATTACTACTAGCCTGTCATCAATTACTAGTTAACAAACTGATAAGTGAATTTCTTCTTCTTGTGCATTTCATACAAGCCTTCAAGCAAACATCTAACACATGCACTTATGCTTTTAATTTTGATCAGTCTAAAATACACTTGATGTCTTCGTTGATGAATATTCTACTTAAGGTTTAAGAACTACTGCTGTGGTATTAACGAAATGACAAGAGTGCAAACTCAGCATCATATTAATTTACAGCAAATCATTAGAAGCATGATTTTGACATGCTAATTTTTGAAACTGAGTATCACAATGTGATCTAAATGAACTAACAGTTGATTCAAAGACAGTGTCTAAAGCTCTAAGCTGTTAATTGAGTCTTGATATAATGACTTCCATAGACCTACTGTCACTTTCTAGACAAAAAAATGTGCTGATAATCATCTCTGGAGCCTTAAATGATCTAAAAAACGAGAGACTTTTCTCAAATAAATATACCCGTGCTCTGTAATCATAATTGTGGAAATTCCTTTGTCTCCTTCTGCCTTTACAGGTGACTGGGAACAGAGCCAAGACTCTAGAATTTGTATCTAGAAAACATTCACTGAACTACTTTTCTTCGTTCGGAGACACTAGCAATTATTGTTATTTGCTGTAGTTGGGGTTTGAGATGAAGGTGAAGATGAACCCTAGGTGGCAACATCTGGATTCAGTAGGCAAAGAAGATCAGACCTGTTTGATAACAGTATAGGAGGCTTCCCAAAAAAATACCACTGCGGTTGACTGATCAGTTAAGTTCTTTTTTTAAAGGCTGGAAGAAGGCAATAGAAAACACTTCCAAATATTATCAAGAAAATTAAATGTCTATGAAGTCATCAAGAATTCCATTTGATTTGAAGGAGAATGAAACAGAATGAGGCTAGCCTAGGAATTGATTTGACCATTCTAGTCAAGAAATGAGCTGCAAGCACCTCATTTTGTGCATCACTGGGGTATTGGTCAGACAGCAGAGCTGGCATTATACTTTCCATTGAGGTTTACTAGCTTAGATATTTTATTTATTTATTTAATTTTTTTATGCTGCCCATTTCCCCTACAAGGTGATAATACTCTCTCTACTCTCTATAATCAGGCCTGTCAAACTGGCGGCCCGCGGGCCAGATACATCACATGCAGGCCACATCCAACCCAGCTCTGCAAAGACAAAAAATGTCACAATATGTCACGATCTGGCCTGTGACGCGATTGAGTTTGACACTCATGCTTTGTATGATACAATGTCATCTCCATTGGCTCAGAAGGCATGAAAAGGCACACAACGCGCATTTCATTTTGGTATTTGTTGCTCTGAATGAATAGATCTTATTTTAAAAGGAAATTTATTTTACTGTTGGTTGAATTATTATTATTTTTAAAAAAAGACTAGCAGTATTTCTGGGCTTTCTCATTAACAGTCACCACTGTGGTTTGCTATCTTACTCTGGAAACATGTCATGTTCCTCACTCTTTTTCAGTCTGCCAATTGTTCTGTCCTTCCTTTTTTGGGGGCCTCTCAAGCCATTTTATCTCTGTAATCATTACTTTTTGGGAGTGGTGTGCTTTACACCTCATTATAACTAAGCTGGGATCATCTCTTCTCTTGCTGATCTCTGGTTTTCAACAACACAGTTCCACACTTACCTCCACTTAGCTGTCTTTTGCTCATGCAGATCCTCATAGCCTAATGTTTCCTGGTCATCCGTCACTGAGAAAATTGTGGCCATTTCCAAACTCAGCTGTTATTGACCATTTCTGCTACATTCTTGCATCCTCTTGCAGTTTTACAATGTCTTATTACTGCTGAAAGGAAGTTTTGATTATATTTCACCTTAAGAGGAGGCAGTGTCATTTAGCCAATTGTAATGAGGTCATATCCCTTTGCTGCAGTGTTTAAAACCAAGCTGATAGCATGTTAATCTGTTTTTATCATGTTCATCTCTTTGCAAGAACTTAAAGCAAGCTTTTCTGCAAAAACATCAAATTTGTGGAAAATTATTCTGCAGGAATTGGATTTAGCAGTGAAGTGACTGATAAATACCAATGATATGAAAAGGAAAAAGAAAAAGTTAAATAGAAACCTCCATTCAACCAAGAGGCTTGATGCTTTGCTTGTGCTGAACACCCATGGATGCTCAAAGGATCATCTGCTGACTCTACCTTCTGGTCCCTTTTCTCTATACTTTGATGGTTATCAATTTCCTCTGAAGAATGACAGAGACAGGAATACTTGAAGTATCAAATACCGATGCTATTTGCATCAGCTTCTCAAAGGGATATCTGAGATATGTATTAAAACATGGCAGATTTTTCTGAGATAGAATCTCTATGAAAATTTAGCTCATAAATAAAATAGTAGACAAAGACATGTAATCACAAAAGATCTATGACACTTTATTGTGTATAGTTCAGGGTTTTCAAATCGAAGGCCCAAAGGCTCGATGCGTCACGTGCAGGCTATGCCCACCCCAGCTCCGCAAAGGCAAAAAATATCACGATATGTCACATGACACGTTTGAGTTTGAGACCCATGGTGTAAGATTAAGGCTAGGCTGAAGTTTTCATTTTTAAAAAACGTATTTATTTGTGTTTCTCAACCTTGACAACTTTAAGATGTGTGGATTTACAATTCCCAGAATGCTGGCTGGTTTACAGTATGGGGAAAAACTGTAAGGAAATCAGAATTGATCTAACTTCATATGGAGAACCTCAGTAGGATTGTGTGTACCTTTTTAATTTCTGAGAGGTGACAAAGAGACTTTTCATCACTTGTTAAATACAGTACTTCTTTGTACCTTTACACTTATCCTGTTACAGATCTATTTCTCTCCGAATTCTCTCCTTCTATGAAACTTTCTGAAAGAAATGAAAAGTGATCTAACATGGCATGGTCCTATGAGCACTTTGGAAGCCACTGCAGGAAGATAAATTTGAGTACACTTGTACAAGTGAAATACACCCATTGTTAACAAAACTTTCTAATGTTATGCTAGATTTTTATTACTGTGTTTTAAATATGTTTTAAATGGATTGATTTGTTTTATAGTTTAACTTTGGATTAATGAAAGCAAACCCTATATTACAATTAATTGAAAGATAGACTACAAATTAATGCAATTCAATTTGTCTACTGGGTTTTGTTTTTTTTTAAAGTCAATGGCCATGCTTGCACTATCAAAGCCTTTCCGTCTTTGGACCAGAACATGTAAAAAGGGGGCAGGTCTTCTCTGCCTGGTTGTGGCTGCCAACGTTAGTAGAGAGAATTCTTATCCAGGAGAGGAAGAATGTGCTCATACATTTAAAGTGTAAGGAGTCGCTTAAGGTGCAGGGAGATCTGTATTTTAGTCAATGGAAACAGGACAAACAGATGCTATATTAATCAGAGATCAATGACAGGAGAAGCAAGGGTTGCTTGTAGGGTTTCCATTCACAATGTTACTGTGTGAATAACTATTTCATTCTATCGTGCAGTTGGTTATGAATAGCTTCTTATCTCTTTCATCCTTTGACCTTGTTTTAAAAAAATAGATGTTTGAAGGATAATTCATTTTTGAAATGAAAAAGAAGAAAACTGTGGATGAGAGAAAAGGAATGCTGTGTTTACCCTCTCTGAAATATTTGCTTAAAATATCTTGCAATTGCACTTAATATAATTGAATAATTATATAAAAATAGATAGCCTTATTGAAGGATAATTCCTGATTTAACCCTTTTTCTTTTCTATTGTCATGTGCCTGGCTCAAGGAACTGCCTGTAATTTATCTTAGTTGCAGTGACCAGTTGGAATTTATTGTACAATGGATGGCTTATAAAAATCTAATTCAAGGTATTTTGATTGCTGTAGTTTTTACCCCATTAATTATACCAGGACAAGTGGTTACTTCCAGGATTTCATCACAGCAAGAATGTAAGGAAAAGTGAAAATATTAACATAGCCAAGCACACACTAGATCAGTGGTGGCGAACCTTTTACTTACCAAGTGCACTTTGTGTGTGCCATCTGCACTTGTGTGCAGTTCCTCCAAGTGCGCTTGCATGTGCCACAGCACCATGTGTGCATGCATGCAGCTTTTGCATGAGCAATGCAAGCGCGCTGAAGGCACTCACACACACATAAACAATCACGTGTGCATGCGCAAGAGAGTTCTGAAGACTAGCTTGATTTTGTGCTGCAATTGTGCTCATGCACAGCGGAGGCCCGAAGACCAGCTGGGTCTCTGCAATTGTGCATGCATGCGCAATCACATGTGCATGCTCAGCTGGAGGTAAGCTGGCCAGCAGCTTATGTGCCCAGCAAGATGGCTCTGCGTGCCATCTGTGGCACCTGTGCCATAGGTTTGCCATCATGGCACTACTAGACTGTATTAATGTTCTCTTTTCCTACCTTGTTTAAAAGGGAAGTTACAAAGTACAATATTGTTGCTCCTGCTATCACTTCTAATTAATACTACACATTATTCACAGGGGCAGTTGAGGTCACTTACATGTGCTTTTTGCAAACATTCTACTATTCATTCTTTATAGTTAGCATTCTGGATAAAGATTAAGGAAAGACCCTATTCATCACCATCATGCTTCTGTTTAGCTTTCTTTTTCAAAACTTGAGCGTGTGGATATGTTTTATCATGATCTCCAAAGTCTCAGGCTAAATACAGGTCCTTCCTACTTCCTTTAGGCTTTCGAGATTGTGACAAAACATATCCACGTCCACCCTGAACCTTTCCTAGATAAAGTAAAATATGAATATTTTAATTTATAAGTAAAATATTTTACTTCACAGCAAGCTGTGGAAACAAGTTCACACATTGATCAATAATTCTCTGTGGTACAATTTCCAAGTCAGATAATAAGACATTTTAAAATGTTGGCTTATATAGTACTAAATACGTTGAATCAAACATTTTCTGGCAACTGTTAGAATTTCCTCAGAGCTAGGCAGGAGAAAAGCAGGGTTAATTTATCCATTTAAATGTAAACTGTTGTGGGCCAATTTCCAAATCAATAAATTTTTGTAGTGCTTTATTGTTCACCAGATGTGAACCAGATCTTTATATGATCTAAATGTACAAAGTGACAGAAGTG
Organism: Myanophis thanlyinensis; assembly: GCA_017656035.1. Lineage (NCBI taxonomy): Eukaryota > Metazoa > Chordata > Lepidosauria > Squamata > Homalopsidae > Myanophis > Myanophis thanlyinensis. The sequence continues at coordinate 6,782 of JAEANM010023212.1, forward strand.
GGTTTAACAACCTTTCTTTAACGAAAACAAAAAAAAGGCTTTACATTTAATTTTGTCTTACCGAGGCAAAAAAAGGACCCATCTACCTATTTTGCTACTTCCTTTACACTTGTTTGTCATGGGAATAGTTATTCTTATTTATGTATTATATAATTATGCCCCACTTTTTAATTTAAGAATGAAAGAGACATATCAAATTATTGTATGGTTCTAACCCTAAGGAAGTGGGCAACTCAGGACTTTCCAAGGGTATCATCACACCCAGAAACGATGATCCTAACAAACATATTTTTCTCAGTTTCATCATTCTTCTCCTTTTGCCTTTCATCTTTTCCAACATCAAGATCTTTTCCAATGAGTCCTCTCTTCTCATTTGATGGTCAAAGTATTTGAGTTTCAGCTTTAGGATCTCTCCTTTCCAAAGAACAGTTAGGATTGAATTCCTTTAGGGTTGACAGATTTGATCTCCTTGCTGTTCAAGAAACTAAAGAAAGTAACTTGTTGCTAAGTTATGTTCCACAAATATTGGAATTTGTCCAGGGGTGGAATCCAACCGGTTTTGCTACTGGTTCGGTGCATGTGCATGCGCGCCAAGTGCGCTGCAGCAAAGCTATTTAAACCTCTTTTACAGGCACCAGAGACAGCCAGGATCATCAGGAAGGCTCTGTAGACACTCCAAACAGCTGATTAAGGTAAGTAAAAAAGAAGAAGAAGCTCGTATAAGGAAGTATAAGGGCAGGGGCAGGTGGGTGGGGCCAATTTCAAACCGCCACTACTGGTTCGGGCAATGTGATGTGATCCGGCTGAATTTCACCACTGATTTTGTCTATGTATGAAGCACTTTGAATTTACTATGCTGGGACTGTTGTTAAAATGCTGTCATGTGTTTCTGATAAAAGACTTGTGTCAGATGTAAATGTCGGTTTCTTCAAAGACTGCTTTAACTTAGTTAAAGTGTAGCCAAGATTTGATTCATTACTTAAAAATGGAATTGTAGCCTTTTTACAAAACTACCATTGCTATTTCTCCCATGGATTTAACTTTTTAAATAGTTTTTTGCATTTTTGTTTTTGCTTTCCATTTGTACTTATTTTATAGTTAAACAAGTTATATTTTTTTTAATATAAAGTGGTTGAAAAATAAAAAGGGGCATTTGGCAAAATTATAAACTATTGGCCTACCTTGCCTTCCAGGAACAATTGTAAACATAATAAGAACGATGTGGTATGACAAGCTATAGAAATAATTAAATTAGAGTAAACAAATAAGCAGCTATATTTTCAAACATCTCAAGGTTCAGAATGCAAAATGAGCACAGAGTAATGTTTATTTTTTCTGTAGAAACAATATAGTACATATGAAGGCTGCCATGTCACCAAACAATTTTAATTAAAAATTTCCATATGTTCCTAAACTGCAAGGTATCCCTTTCTCCCAATATTTGTTAATGAAGAGTTAATTCCTAATGTTAGGAAGATGAAGGCAGTCTTGGCTGCATTTCTATTTGTTGCAGGATATCAAGCTCTTATTAGAAATTCTTGCTGGAAGTGATGACTGAATAAATTTGGGGTGTATTTATGTTTGATATCACAAATGTAGTTTGGCTGGATAAATTTTGGAGGTCAAAATGAATGACCTGATGCAATTCAACTCAAAGCTCACTTCCATTGAACTCAATGGGGTTAATCCTAAATTGCTAATTAAGCAATTTAACGCCAAGTAGGGAGGTGCAAAGCATGCAAATGAGATGCTCCATAAACTGTGTCAGTGCAAACAAAACACTCCTCCAGTAAGGAGTATATAGCTGCTTTGAAAGCTGCTCCAGGCAATCTTTATGTGTGTGTGAAGTTTATGCATTTCACTGGTAGTCCAAGTAAAAGTGTGATTTATGTTGCATATAACATGCAAGCTTCCTTGAATGTTTTTGGGAAGAATATTTTTATATGTTTCACACAGTCTTATCATTAAGGAATCATTAGAAGAATTTCATAATTTTGTAGTGCTCAGATTGTTCTTCCTTTTTTATAGGTTCAGAATTTGAAGGTCACCAAACCAGTCTAAGCTTCAACACACTCTCTGCTTGCTGTGTTCCATTCTTTCTGCTTTAATCTGTTCTGGAGTAGACCAGGACCATCCTTGACACAATATTAATAAAAAACTGTTTTCTGAAGTTTCAAGAATTTCTATGGCTGGGGTGGGCAACAAGGGGCCACATGAGAAACTGGGACTGTTGTGGAAAGCTGAACCAATAGAGCTAGGAAGATGAGTAGGCAGGCATGCACATATGCAAATACATAAATTGAAAAAAATAGCAGTTGCCTTCAAAATAAAAGCAATACAGTTGTATTGTATGCATGGCATACACTTATTTACATTTGATTTCTAATTTCTGATTGTTGTAATTCATTGTTGGAATGTATTTCTATGTTCTAAATAGAGTTTCCTGTTTCCTGTTACAATTATATAGATGAGCAGTAAAGCACATGGCGACTGTATTCTTTGTTTGCTCTGTAGTGCTTTATATAAACAGAATTTCTAGCACTGATTGACCTCATGTAGGCCAGACAGGGTCAGATATGGCCCAGGGGCTATTAGATGCCCAGGTCTCCCTATGGCTTGAATTTTGATACAAAGATTGTGTAGCACAGCCATATTGAGAGTCAGGTGCATGATGGGTGTTTAAACAATTAGGGCATCTTTCTCATGGAAGTAACCAAATCTGCCACTTTCTTTTTCTGGCACCATCTGTCAGCTGATTTCTTATTCTTATTCTCTCTGCATTTAATTTTACAATCTTCTCGTGTTTCTTTCTCTCCACTAAACCACTTTCAAATCAACCCTGTTTTCTTCTGATTCACTAGTTCCATCTTGTTGCATTTTTCTTTCCCCTCATTCCCATGGTCATCCTGGAATGTGGAATGGAAGCAAGTCACCTCATTCAACCCTCAGCAGCAAAGCTATCACATGTCTGACTTGATTATAGCACTTAGACCAGTGTTTCTCAACCTTGGCGACTTTAAGATGGCGGCTTTGCTGGCTGGGGAATTCTGTGAGTTGAAGTCCAAACATCTTACACTGACTTAGACAATAGCAATAGCACTTAGACTTACATACTGCTTCACAGTGCTTTACAGCCCTTTCTAAGTGGTTTGCAGAGTCAGCATATTATCCCCAACAACCTGACCCCTCATTTTATCACCTTGGAAGGATGGAAGACTAAATCAACCTTGAATCAGTCAAGATCGAACTTCTGGCAGAGTTAGCCTACAATATCGCAATCTAACCACTGTGCCACAATGGTTTATTCTGTGTGAAGCAATTCAGTTTATCCAGCATAAGATTTCTTAATTTAACTCTTGCACTTGTCCTAATAATTCTGCATACAAAAGATTCATGTTCAAGATCTTTTTGGTTTTCAGTATTGTTGTTACCACTAAACTGCTTGACCTTTTTATTTTCTTGACCCTTGAGAAGTATTTTGAAATGATTGGCATGCCTACAAGTCCTATTAGGATAAAAGTATGCTTCTACTTTTTTCTTTAAAAATCCATTATTTTGGGGTGAAATTTGAGCACATGTGTTTGAAAAGACCAACCATCTCTTTCCTGCTTAGGATTTGGGAAAGTCCTCCCTGAGACTGTTTTGTGCTTTTACTAAAGGAATTTAGTGCATATTTCCCATTTCCTTAATGAGGTATCCATCAAAGCAATTGACAATGTCTGAAATAAAAATAACAACCTGACTATTGCCGTACATCTTAATCAAGGTTATTTACAAAAGAAACATACTTTCTGGTGCCTGACAAATGCTGTGCTGAACAAGGAGTTTTTATTCCTGAAGAGACAGTTTTCTGATCAGTTACTTGACAGATTTCATTCTTTTTGCTTTTATTGAAAAGGCAGGTTTTAGGCTTCATGTTGAGAAAGCTTCTTATTCACAAAGAATGTTTTTTTTTTTTTTTTACACTGAGCGGCTTGTTTATGAGAGAAATCCTAAAGGTCAACAAATCTGAATCTAATCATGTATGTTGCTCTTCTCTGGACTCTCTATAGGGTCTCAACATCTTTTTTGTACCATGATCACCAAAACTAGATGTAGTGTACCAATTATGGTCTTACTAAAGCAGTGTAAAGTGGTACTACACTTCATGTGAGCATGATCCTATCCCTCTGTCAATGCAGCATTGGCTTTTTTGGCAGCTGCAGCACACTGCTGGCTCACATTTTAATTTTTTTTTAAATTCATTTTTTTTTGTCCACTAGGACCCCTAGATCCTTCTCAGTTACTGCTGCTGTGATATAAATAGATAGGAGTGAACAAGATATGAATGGACTGCCTATTACTAAAAATGGCCAATGGCATTCTCCTTCAAAATGAAAATGCGCTGAAACTATATAATACTTCCAGGAACCACTGAAAACAGGCTGTATAGTAAAAACACTTGGTTTTAATAATTCCTAAAAGGCTTGCACAGCTTTAAAGCTTTGTTGGCTCAAGGAAAAAAAAGTGAACATTTATATTTATTTCATTAGATGAAAAAAATTTACTTGACTCTAAATAATAATTTAATAATGAAACTGGGGTAAATATGTGCTTGTAATTTGGAGTGTGTGTGTGTGTGTATCTCTATATGTAT
>JAEANM010023213.1:0-11417 GCA_017656035.1 Myanophis thanlyinensis
TATTCTTTTCCCATTTATCAGAAATGCATACAGTACATTGAAGCTCAATGCACCATCTAGTCTAGCTTCCTGTCCAAGTAATTATACTAACCGAAAGTGTGAAATTCTCACCCAGATGCTCCTTTTGAGTGTATCATGTCCAGAATTTATGTAGAGCTATTTCTTTCATACTCCACACTCCTTTTTATTTAAAATATCTTATGAAATGCTACTTGAATAAGAACAATTTTAAGTTTTGTACTATTGCCTGCATACAGAGATGCACAAGTGAAAACCTGTGTACTGTTGTTAGTTTATCAGATCTGTTTCCTTTAATCCATTCTACAACAAATGAAAAATCTAGCATTTTGGGTACCCCCAAAAATTGTTTTCAAAGTTTCATATGTTGCTGACAGCTGTTTTTTAAATCTACTCAATGTTTGTAAACCAGGTTCTAGAAATTGTCCAGTAAAATTATAGATTTTAAAATGTTCCTTTACTTTAATCTGTTTGCATATTCATGAACATATCTATTGTTACCTTTGGAATACTTTGGAACAAAGAGTAAAGGTATTAGGAGAGAGACCTTTAAATATTATGCAACTGAAAGAAAGAAAGAAAGAAAAAAGATGCATTACTTTTTTCCATTAGATTACATGCATCCTATAGTCACACTTCTATTTCTCTAAGCAGTATCCTTTATTTCTTTTAGTTTATTGTATAGCTTTGTGATAAATAGATGTTATGTATAATAAGGATTCATACATGATTCTAAAAACAACAGTAAGCAAAATTGTTTAACCAAGACAAATAGTTTTGATTTGGTTTATAAATTATTTGATTGATTCAGTTGCTGCAAAGATCCAAATTTGTGCGTAGTTCTTAAATGAATCAGAAAAATTTCAATTACACCAGTGGACTTTGGATGTAATCAGAGTATCACAAAATGACTGTTCCCCTTTTACAGTATAAAAAGTTGTATATCAGTCTAAATGCATGGTGTTAGCAATAGGCGATATAACTATTTTTAAAATATTTAAAATGTCAATTAAATAAACATGCTATTTTCTTCATGCTACAGAGAGTTTAATAGAGTTTGAAGTTATAGAACTGCTTGCTTATTTGTAATAGTGGCTCTCTGTGTCAGTATCTGTGAATTCATGTCAATTGGTTCTGTTTGTAGAATATTCCAGAGTCTGATAGTTTTGATCCAAACACTGCCGCCTTTATAATTGGCTAATCTTAAAATCAGCATACATAGTTTTAGAATCAACAAATTCTATATGACACTGATAAAGATCATATAATGTCTAAAGAATGTAAGGATCATTCCAACATTATACTGGAATTGATGAAAAAGATGGTTTAGATATCATGATTCAAATGGAAGAGAAATGTGCTCTTTGGTAAAATGAAAAAGCAAAGTACAAAACTAATTTGTCTCTGTGCATGCCAATGTAAGGTGGGGCACAGAGTTCACTAACCCATTTATCACACATGACAGCCACAATGAATTCAAGCAATAAATAAATAAATATATATTTATATGAAGGATAGCAAAAATAACCTGAGAATCCAGACAACACACATTTTATTCTTGGTCCTCTTGGTGTTTCTTCTGCTTGTTTAAATAGTATCCATACTTAATGGCATTGGTTACCATGAGTTAGCTTATAGCCTAGGGATATTCATGTCATCATCACAATTATTAGAGACTAAAATGGCCTTATCAGCTCAGATTGATATGCAAGCCATGGTCTTACCTGAAGAGAAATACCCTTTGTAATAACTATTGTTTGGTAACTTCCCAGTTCAGGGGTGTCAAACTCATGTCATCACAGCGTTGTCATGTGACATATCATGACTTTTCCCTACTTTGCTAAAATGGCCGTGGGTGTGGCCAGCATGTGATGCATGTGGCCCATAGGCTGCGAGTTTGACACTCCTGTCCCAGTTCATTCCAATGTGCTGGAAATATGGCTACTTGGAGGCCTTTTCTAGAAGATTCTTGACTGAGTCATGTAGATGTAATTGTATTATGCTGATGCATAATTCAAAATCCAATTCTTCAGTGAATACAGATATAATTAAAAAGAATACTGAATCCCCATAATATAAGTTAACTTTGCTATGGAAATATCACAGTATTGAATCCTAACATAGTTTTTCCTATGCTGTAAATAATAACTTGACTCTTAATTGTTTTTCAGAAAAGCTGCATATTTATTGGTTAATCATTTGATATAACTGAAACACTATAAGTAATACACATGGGCATCTAAAAGGACTAGAATCTGTTACTATCTTCAGTTAGATTCAACAAAGTTCATCCATTAGTGCAGTCAATGCCATGTCTGTTCCATGTTAAGGACTGAATGCTGATTGCCAAGGATGAAAGTATTTCCATTTCCTTTATAGTGTGTCAAAGTTGACTCAACCACTGTCTCAAGAACCTTTTCCAGAAAGGAAGATTGGAGACTGGGGGATGGTTGTCTAGCACCTCAGGATCTAGGGAAAGCTTCATTAAGAGGACGCACACAACAGCTTTCTTCAACAGTATTCCCTCTTGAAATGAGTTATTAGTCTCCTGGATCCAGAAAACTGTTCTCTCTCTCTCTCCTGCTGCACAATGAAATCAGCAGAGCTCTTCCTCATATATGACAGAGCTTCATTTCATAAATGATATAGGCTAAAAGAAATCTCAAGTAACCAAGCAAAATGATTCCATAGTCATTACTGTGGACTGTGAGTCAAGATAACTGGGTAACTTTGTCAGCAAGATGTAGGTCTAATTAATCACAGCTAAAGAGAAGAATTCTTGTTATTGGGTCTTTCCTAGTAGAGAATTATTCTCTCCTACATGGTGTACCTGCCAGATGATGTGTTGGGACATTAAGAAATAATAAATTTCTTCTTCCTTATTGCCACAGATGGTTTGTACATGGGTATATATCTGTGCTTGTTCAGATTTGCTGTCTTTCTACTATTTTTCTAAGTATTGTTTGCACCACTTCGTGTGCTGAAGATTTCATTAAATCAGTAAACCCTAAAGGAATGACTGACAGATAACTGTGTCACATATTAATAACACCAGACAAGATCCTCAACAGATTAATCTATCAGATTTTTGTGAAATTCCCCAAGCACCTTCTGGAAATTATTTGGATCCATGAAGTGCCTGGAATGGACCATTCAAAGAGCTCTAGCCCTAAAAGAGTTTGAATGACAGTCCATCACAACTGGGCAAAAGTGTTCTGATTTGGGTTGATGATAGTACTTTTTGCATCTAGGTCATGTGGCAACCACTCTAAAAAAAGGGCAAGACATAAAGTGTTCCACCTGTGTATGTTGTTCCTGGGATTGCCTGAAACAAGGCTATGGTTGGCAAGGAACTTGAACTTCTTAGTCAACTTGGAGCTAGCACCCATCACATGGAAATGGAAGTACTTCAATATCAAAACCACACATCGCATATCACATTCTTATTTTCACTTTCCCACAGTATCCATCATCTTTTTACCTTTGAAATTTTGTTTCCTTATGTACCACGTACCTAATTTTTTAACATGTTCAAACAAATTGTGGGATAGTCTGTTAATTCATCTTAGAATTAATGCCAATACGCAAAATGCATTTAATCATATTATTATTGTTATTTTCTTATATATTCCAAATTCATTAACATTTAAATATACTTACCCTATTTAAGATTTTTCAAATAGTTTCATTATATATGAATAAGATGTATAAAAGGTCTCATTGGATATTGATAGATGAAATAAAATTTAGAGATTAGGACTAGGATTATATTCATACATACAACTGTGATATAAATATTTTTTGTTTGGCTTTTAAAAAGCTATTTTCTCCTTGTATAAGATTCTGAACAGGAACTATGCATTTAAATTTTTCTAGAGCAGCTCAAAAATATTAACTGTATTTTGAATAGTTAAAGATTATATTCTGTATTCTAAAATAAATCTGTAAAGCCCTTCATGTTTATTATTTTAGTGGGCATTGTTAAAGAAAATTGCTTTATTGTACTACAAAGTTTCAATTAAAAAAATCAAAATTAGTCTAGAAATAGTAGTCAAAGCATGTCTCCCCAGATGTCAAGAACTAAAAGAACATAATTTAGCAAAGAAACAAGTGTTTCCTTCACCCTTAAACTTTAAGGCATCCTGTTGCTTCACCTGCACACCAGGTCTTTAAAAAATTGAACCATTTAAGGTGAATTTTGTGTTAACAGAGTATACACCCTGGGGTACGTAGTCTAGTCAGAAGGATGATGCCATGCTGGCTTTCAAACTGAATCTTTGAACAATATTCTCATGAGTGTTAAATGTAAAACAAAGTAACATCAACTGGCACTTAATTCCATGAGCACCCTGCTGATTGGCCTAGGCTATGAAATAGAGCCCTTCCTGAGAGGAAGTCAGTCTATAAGTATAGAGACCCCTGAAAATAAAGTGTGCTATGGCTTGAGAGCCTGCTGTTTTACAGCTTGTTTTGTTTGAGAAGTTAGGAAAAAGAAGTAGATCTGATATTTTTAGAGTATTCTTTTTACACTAAATATAGGCAAGTCAGTTTAACATTGAGATAGACTCCTATTATGTAGACCTAATTTTAATATGACACGAACACATGTAAATCATTGAAACTCCATAAATTTTCTATATATATTCAAAAGACATTACTGCGTACAGTAGCCTTTAAATGTGAATATTAACGTTTTACTATTGTATTTCCAACATATTTTTGTGCATTCAATTCTTTTAATGTATGCATTGATATACAGTAATGTTTGGAAATTCATAATGTAGACTATTTCCAAAGACAATTTATATAAATTAGGGATTCAATCATGTATAAAAGAGGCAGTTACTCAAAAGGCATTTTCCTTATAAATATAATGTGATTGTATATATAGTTTTGCTTTTTATACAGTGATTATTTAATATTTATTAAATATTAATTAAATATTATTTAATTATTTAAATTATATTATTTATAATTTAGTATTTATTTAATATTAATTTGCAATGAAATCCTTTCTGTTTTAACCTACATAGACAATCCTCAATTGATGACAATAATGGATTATGCTGAAATGGTGGAAAGTTGAGATGGCCGTTAAATGAAGAGCCCATTTATGATCCCCCTCCATGGACTTCCCGATGCAGTTGCTAGCAGAGCACAGTGTGCCTCAGGATCCCCATGGGTGATCCTGGAGGGCCTAGTTCACACCCTGCCCTTGATCTCCCAAAGCCTCCCCCATTCCCTGAGACACCTCATGCCCTGCTTTATACCCCTTGAGGTCCCCTCAGGACTTGGCCATATTCCCACCGCACTGGACCTCACACCAACCTCATCCTACATAGTCCTTCACACACTTAACTTTTGAAGATATCTGGAACTTAAGTTAGGAAAGAGGAATAAGCTGCTCTGTTCTCCGGTTGCATGGCATGATCCCAACAGTGGCACCATTTTCAGGGCAGCTGGATTGAATTGTGAGTACTTTAAAAATGGTGTCTGTTTCCAGGATCGCACCATGCAGCCCAGAAACAAAGAGCCCTGTTCTCATTCCCTAACATGTGCTCTGGAAAGCTCCACGGTAGTCTACAACTCTTTGCAGCTTGTGTTAAGAGCAGGTCTCTTCATTCCTGGGCATGTGGCATGAACTAGAAACATCTGCCATTTTCAAAGCACCCATAATTCATTTCAGCCACTCTGAAAATGGTAGCCGCTTCTGGGATCATGCCATGTGGCCCAAGAATCCTTCCCTACCCTTAGCTCCAGAGATCTTTGAAAAGTAGGTGAGAAGAAGGAGGACATGAGGACTGTGAATTGAGAAGCAGATACACGGTGGGAAAATGGGTGAGCTAGATGTGTGCGATACCCCTGTAGTCAGTTTTAAAGGCTAATGACTGCAAGGATGCTGCAGCCATGGTAACTTCAGAACTAAGTTGCAAGTAGCTTTTGGGGAGGTCACTGTAACTTTGATGGGTCACTAAGCAACCAGTCTTAAGTTGAGGACTATCTGTATATCTTATGTTTTTATGATTATAATTCACCAAACAAATCTATATTCTGGTGATATGAATGAAATGGTTGGCTGGCTGTTGATTCAGCCTGAGTTTCAAACCAGTTTAATTTTTCTATATTCAGCTAGAATATGATTTATTGCTGATCCACCATGCATTCATACTATATACTACAATCGTAATAATAAAAACCTAATACCAATAATAATCGGCTCCTTGGGTGCAATCCTAGAACTGGAGCACCACTTGAATACCATCAGCATTGACAAAATCCACGTTAGTGAATTGCAAAATGCAGCATTACTCAGAACACCTATATACTGTGACAATACAGGATACATTGCACTTCTTGTTTGGCTCTTTGGTATTATAAAAATATTGGAGGTTGTTTAAATTAACAAATTATCCCATTAATTCTGGAAATATTGCCCATGTTTGTCAGTTCACTAGGAGTACTAGATCCAAATAGGGACAATATAAATAATACACTATTTCTCATTTACTGTAAGTAGTCACTATGAGCCAACAATGACTTGACAGCACATAATCAATTAATCAATAATACATTACTAACAATTTCACTGTTTAGTTTACAATGACCTAGAGTTTATGAGCTATATATTTCTATATCCACATTTATTTATGTCTATCTAAATTATGCATGGATTAGATTCAGACTGACTTAAATCATATTGATTCTAGTGAGTCCATCTTTAAAAAAAAAAACACTAAATCTGGGTCCAATTTACCATGCATTTTCTACTTTAAAATGTCATGTTTGAAAGACATGCATTTTATTGATTAGTATGCTACAATAGTGTGGCTTTTCACAAAGATCATTCTCCCTGGCAATTTGGGTTTATTAAATCAAAATTTATGTTGGCCTAAGTGGCCTCTGGTTGTGCATGAACATGCATTTGAGATACCCACACGCATGTGGGTATCTGCATGCACGGTATTTGAAAAAAACAGTATATTTTATAATACCAGGTAGCAAAACAAAGAGATTGGAATTCAATCTATTATGTTTCCCTCCATGGACCTTTTTGGTTGCTGCTTCAATAACTAAGGTTCTTCACCTTACTTCATGTAGGAGTTTGGTTCTAGGTAACATTTATATAAAGGTTGGTTACAAATGAAATTACATGATCAGCATGAATCGCTTTTCCATCTCTTGTGATACAACACTACTTTGTCTTTCACTATTCATGATATTTAGTACTTATACTTTATGGATATAGATTAAATAAGAGAAAAATACATTTATTAGGATTCTGTCTTCCTTATTCGATATTTATATCAGAATTATTATATTTTATATGTCCAGTTACTTTTAACCACATGATCAGAATTTTAGTTCTGTTAATTGTATACACTTGGATAAGAATTAAAGGCCTTAAAGATACTTAATGTGTTCTGTGACTGTTTTTACGGTGATAAAATTAGGAAGTTAAGTAACATAATTGCAACTATGTTTTTATTTTCATAATAGCATGATTCCCACAATGGTTGTACATATGTCTTCAGAAGAAAGTAGTATTGGAATGTTCCATAAATATACCATGGGTTTTACGACACTTAAGACATATCTTTATGTATCAATATAAGGTTTAGTATTATGTATTTTTTTTTTAAAACAAACAAGTACCTTAAGTTTATAACTCTATACACGTAGTCCTTGATTTACAACTGATTGCTTAGCAATTGTTCAAACATACAGCAGATTTATGGGACTTTTGATCCAGTTCCGAAGTTCCACTGTCCTGCCCATCTGGTCATGTGACCACATTTTGGGTGCTCAGCAACTGGACCACATTTACTGCTGTTTTCAACTTTACGACCATCACAACTTAAAACAAAAATTGTGATCTCAATTACAGTTGTAAGTGAAGGACTACTTGTAAAAGTTTATTGTGTATTAGAATTAAATTCTATAATGAGATATTTTCAGGAATTTGCTACACAATAGCATAAAACCAGTTTATAGGAGGTTTGTCCAAGTTTACTTTCTATAAACTGGTATTATACTGTTGTGTAACATTCTATAGTGTTGCAGACTATTGTGTAGCATAAAATGGCTTAAGTAGCAGAGAATTTTCTGCTTTTAGTTAAAGACTGCTGTTCTGTATGGCATATTTACAACTTACTTAATTCTTAACGTAGTGTGCTGTGGAACTGAGCATGCAAAAGAGCAGAAAGAACTCTGGTTTCTCTGTCTAAGGTTATTACTTGCTGTATGATAATACAGGTTTTATTTTATTGGGTTAGTTGTAATTAACTTCAGCACTATGCATTGATATAAATCATTCCCAAACACTTTTGTTTACATTTTTTGTTCAAGCATCTTATCAGTGCATTTGAATGCATCCTTTAAAAAAGCTTTAAAAAGTTTGCCTATTGATCATCATTTTATAGTAAGGATCTCAATCTGATTTTAAACCAGGAAGATTTATTTGTTAACAGAATTACCCCATATCTTTTAAAAATACTGTCTTCAGCATTTCTTTCCTTGTTTCTTTCTCACAGCGTGGGGGGGGGGGGGGAGGAGGGGAGAGCTTTAGATACACAGAATTTGCATTTCCTTTCCTTTATTTACCACTGATCCAAATTTCCCTGTTCTTTCCTATGGACATTGATTGAAAATGGGATGTCACATACAAAATGTGTGTATGCCTATTGAGGATTTATTGGGCTCAAAGTGGCTCATAACATAAAATGTGTGTATAACAACACAGTTATATAATTGCTCCATTTGTGTAAGTATAGTAATACTGGTATGGCTGGTGTTAGATGGAAGTCAAACTGTATTACTAGGTTACAAATATGAATATAAATGTAATAAAGGGTATGGAAGGACTTACTACATATATTTCACTGTATTTTATAGATTAAAAAATAGTCTTACATACATTTCTAATGTCTGCCTTGAACGTTTTAGCCTGGAGCAGTCTCTAATGAACAGGCCTTCCCCTTCCCCACTTGGGCTTTTAGCTTCCCTAAAGACTTGACTTGAGACCTCAAAGGGCAGCAGCTGCCATTTGTCTTGAAGAATGAAGTTGCCAAACATTCAGGCTATGTACTAATAGAACACATTTGTACAATTCAACCCCAGAAGCTTGATATAGGTTTAATGTTGATCATCTGTTGCAACTCATAAAAGAGTGGACTTTTAGCAACTTTTAGCATGAGTTTCTGAAAGCAAACACTTTGCACTGGATAAGAGATGAATGTGTCTCAAATGAAGTTTTCTGTAAAGTTATATCCTTGGAAAATAATATATAGATGGTTCATTGCCAAATTAATTTTTTATGATATGTGATTACTATAAACAATGTTCAAAATGTAATATTACATGCTATTCCTCTATAAATAATTAAGTTCAGTGCTAAAGAGTTGGAATGGGCAACCCTCTGACTTCACATATTGGGCTTCCCATTCCAACTTTTTAGCACAAAGAGAGGAACATTTCAACATCAGGAAAGCATAGGACACGATGTGATACATGAATTGAGATTTGGAGGCCATCTTTATTCTGGTTCCACAGCTGGAAAATCTGGAAGATGGAATAGAATTAGAAGAATTGGAAGAAACAGAAATACTATTGATCAAGAAAAATAATTTAAGTTTTCTTAAGACAAAGTAAATAATTATTATGAACATAAATAACTTATTGAATGCATACACAAATGCATGGAAACGCACATATAATACATAATTGCAAGTCTGTTCCAACTGGAGACACTGTTGTATCTGGTGCTTAATAGGACATAAACTGTACAGGCCCATATATGTGTATTCGGATCTCAGATTTCTTTTTAAGCAGGTGTCCAATATGTCAGGAATCTGAAGTGTCTGATTAGATCTACATTGCCTTGGCAGAAAAGCAAAACTATTACCTGCTCTTGATCACATTCCAGCTTCCTACTCCAATTTCCAGGAACTGTTTTTAAGGATTCTAAATTATAAAATATTGCCTAAATCCAGATATTGTACTTATGGCTCAGTTGGTTTTCTGGCAACTTATATTATTGCTCTAATACTATTTTACATTCTAGCTGCTGGTTATAAAATATTGACAAATTTTCTATAAATTTCAGTATGATCATAGAAATTGGAAACAGGCAATATACATTTTATAGGAATAGGAAATGGTATCAGAATATCAGATATGAAGTTTTTGCATTGAATTGAATACTTTATTTGGCTACGTGTGATCAGACGTACAAGGAATTTGTTTTTGGTACTCCGTGCACATGCAAAACAACAGAGAGAATAATAATACCAATAAAATACCAATAAAAGGGGGGAAGTAAACAAGATAGCAGGAAGGGTAAATAATAAAACTACAGCCACACTGTATAGGTTAATTATGGGTTGAATTTGTCAGTATTTTTTGCAGTTTTTTTTTGCTAAAATGATGTCACACTTATTGGGTTTTATTAGTGATTGATTTTGACGCTGTTAACATTTTTATTAACACTTTAGGGGAAAGAATAACAAAGATCTTGACATAACAATGTTATACTAGTTTATGCTACTTAGAATTATTGGCCTTACTGATAAACATTAAGAAATATTATATGTAATATTATCAATGATATCAATAAAAAACTATGTATCACCACAAAAATGTAATTTGAAAAATGTTAAATCACTTTGGGGAATGTTTATATGCCTTGTAATTAGGGTAACAAAGCAATAGGACAGGAATAGTTGCAGGTTTTACATTTCAACAAATTGTTAAATGTAGGAATAGATATTAGACAAAATGGTTCATATACCACCCTGCTCCATATTCTGGTTTGTTTGTTTTTTTACTTGGCTAGATATGCATGAAGCTAGCCATAATAATTTGTAATAATGTAGAACAATAAGTGAACTCAGCTTATGTGGTATTTTTTCAGCTCTAGTATTTGGTTCATTGTCTTTTTTATCTGTCATAACATTTTAATATTAATTTTTATTATGTTTACTAAAGTAAGACAATTGTGTTTCTTTTAAAACATTTTAATTACATTTTTATCACTTTTGTATTATAGGAATGGCAGAACTCAATACAGAAGAATGCCGGCCTAGCTTTCATTGAACTTGTCAATGAAGGAAGGTAACTTCCTAGTTAGCCTAAATGTATCCTTACCTTATCTTAGCTTTAATATTATTGTTTTGTAATGATCAACCATACAAATTTACCTCCTCTGATCACTTACAATTAAGTTTTCAAATGTTTATATTTAGAAATACGCTACACATTCTTTTGGATAGTTAATTGTAGGTTTGATCCAGTGGTGAAATTCAATTTTTTTTACTAATGGTTCTATGGGCGTGGCCACAGGATTAAACATCATCAAGCACAGAATTAAACTTCACCAAAGTTACAATGTAATAAGGGGAGAG
>JAEANM010023214.1:0-11416 GCA_017656035.1 Myanophis thanlyinensis
GGATTGATTGATGGACTTTGCATACCTCTATTTCCACAGAAGTAAAAACCTATTTTTCTACTCAGTGTCTCTGTATTGTTGTTTGTGTATTCTACCACAACACTCTCACAATGCTTCGCTTCGCACTCATTCTCCTAAAGGGGGACTATCCTTAACAATTGCCATCAAAGATCTAAAAAGGTAAACAGATATATAAATCTTTTATCTTCAGTCAATCATTCTGCTTCCTTACTCCCTTCCCTTTTGGAGTTCTCTGCATGCAGCATTCAGATAACCATTTAAACGTTGAGCCCAAGCCTTAGGCTACGGGAGAGGTCCCTAAACTTTAAAAAAATATAAGTATTGCTACATGCAAATTCAGCAAATATAACACACTGTAAGTCCTATAATGTCTCCAGGGACCTTAATCACAGTACACATAACTCTACCTTGTTTTTTTTAAGCATTTTGGCCTCACACTGCTTTACAATGGTTCCAAAGGGGGAACAAATTCATTCTTTCTAGTCTTTCTCACAAACATATCTTTTGAAAATATCCCACAGTAAGTTCAAAAGCTGTTTTTTATTTTAATCAGCGTAATTATTTTCTCAAAAAATAGAGAAAAGCAGAGCAGACAATAGGGAAAAAAGCATTCACAGAGAAGTGAGCACCATAGTTGCCTATATTGAGACGCCGTATTGACAAGGATTTTTTTAAGAGAGGACAACAATCCCAGACCCCACACACAGGAGAGCAGTACTTACCAAAAGTACATTTCAAATGGATTTCTATTATTGTTCAAGGAAGTAAAATAAATGTAAATATATGTTGGACTATTAACTTCAATAGATAAGATGGAGATACCCTAGCTCAGGCTATCATGAGAAGGAAGGATTACAGCAAACATTGTCCCAAACCAATACCAATTGTAAAAAAGACTCTGATCAGAGGAAAATTTTATACCACAAGATCAGAAGGATTATCTTTCAGCATTCATTTTGTCAATGGAAAACAGGCACAGGTTGGTGTGAACAACCCTCAGATGTAGCACAAATGAAACCAGAGGCAAATGTTCTATTGTCTAAGAACATTTTCATGACAAATTTTTTAGAGTTTTCTAGAAATGTACATTCCATTCAGACTTTCCAGTAAACGGCTAATTCAATTATTCTAATGTCCTCTCTAATCTCTTCAGACAAAATTGTAACCTTCTCAGGACATGTGCTGAAAGCCATGTGTACCTGCTTATTAATGCAACCATCTCTCCACGTCTGTAACTGCTGGCTAAACAAATTATTCTAGATTGTATGTCAATTTGTGGAGAAGGAGTCTAACTTACAGTGTAAAAAAAACATGCTTCAGCGTTTGACTAATGTCAGAGAAGGATTCTAACCTGTTTGAATGATGGGAGGTGAGATACTATAGGAACATTCTCATTGGTCAACTGCTGAAAGAACCTACCTGAGCGGTGCCATCCGAAGCTCATGGTTTTGGTGGCTGGGCGAGTAGAGACCCAGAGTGAAAAGAGGCTGACACCCATGCTGCCCATGTCTGTCAACAGGTGGGCTGCATCTGTCATGATGGCCAGGCTATGTGCCAGGTATCCACCTGGAAAGCAAACAGACAGACCCCAGGGGATCTTAAAGGCATAGATGGAGGCAGATCAATTAAAACCTAGCATATTTATGTGCACAACTTTCTAAACTGGTTGATAAGAAATCATGTTTTATTGTATATCACTTCATGGATTGTACAGACTTTTAGTCAGTTTATGGTTTAATGGGTTGGATGAATCCAGAAAAGGAGTTAATTCATCAACCAGGTTAAGTATGTTTAGTTTAATGATTAATACATTAATAAATAGGGCAGATCTATTATATTTTTTGACAAAACTGACCTATAACTTCTCCAACCATGAAGAGAAAGCAGACCAGACAGGCAATACTAAGTTTCCGCTGAGCCTGAAGTTTCTGTTGGTTTTGAGTGGTGGTGCATGGCACATGGTGACAATGGGGGACCACACACAGCTCTGTCTTGAGACCCACCATGGATATATTTGCATGGCCATTTTCGGAGGGTAAGTTGGGAAAGACATCTTGAGAACCTGCAAATAAACTTAAAAAATATTGGGCCATCAGAAGAACCCTATCTAAGTCAGATGCCAGAAGTACTAATAAAGGAGAATATTTGTAGCTCAGTATTGACATGAAACGCCTGGAAGAAAACAAGCAAGCTCAGAGAGCACCAAGGACCCCTGATGCCAAAAGTCCACATCAATTTCCCCTTCACCCTCCAATGGTGTTAATCCAATATCCAGCAAGAATAGAAAAATAGCAAGGAAAATCTGATGAAGGCTTGAGCAGAAATCATGAAGGGTGCAGCAGCGCACTGGATTCTGGGGAGAGCAGTAAAGATGTATGTTCACATTTTGGTTTTATGGAGAAATAGCTATGTCAATTAAAACCAAAAACAAACCACAAACAAATGAACGATACATATTGACTGCACAAGTTAACCTGTTGATAGAATTAACTTATTTTATTAGATTGCATAATACACAAAATAATAAACTAGCTTAAAAGGATGGGTTTGAATAACTACCCCATTCCCTCCCTCCCTCCAGATACATATACAACAAGTTTATAAGTTATGTTCTACAAACTTTATTAGTTCTTGAACTGCCCTAGTTAAGGTACCAAGCAAACTGAATCAATTAAGAAGATGGATGCACATCAGAAAGGAATTTACTGAGAATGACCTTCCTGCCCATCCACCTTTGGCAGTGGAGTGACCAAGGAGGAGGAGTCTATCAACAACATATTTTTGATGCAGTCTATCTATCACTCATTGTGACAGTTAAACAGAACTTCATGGTAATGATTGCAGTGTGCTAATCCCTATCTCTCAGTGAATCAAATTTGGTGGTCACACAATATCTTGAAATTTAAACTAACCAAATGGATTAGGTTTGATCATTATACTAACCTACACCAAAAATTAAATACTATCAACACTTATCAAACATAGTATGCTGTGGTGCCCGCATAACTTAGATCAGTGATGGCAAACCTTTTAGAGACCAAATACCCAAACTGCAAGTCACATGCATGTGCGTGTGCACGCGCAGCAGATATCCAAAGACAAGCAGGCCGGTGGGAGGCAGGGCATCAAAGCACCAACAGCTCTACAAGAAGCAAGATCTTTTTCATTTGCAAGTAAAACTTGTGTTTCCCTGCAAACAACGGCGAGAAACACCATGGAGAAACATGGTAGAGCTGAGCTGGGGCAATGGCGTGCATGCCCACAGAGAGGGCTCTGAGTGCCACTTCTGGCACGTGTGCCATAGGTTCACCACCATGGACTTAGATCTTTATGGAGCTGGTTTCTGAGCACAGCATATTTGCCCTTGGTTTTGAGTTACTTGCAAGGAACAAAGAGTGAGGATAGGTTCTTGACTTCCTGCCCTATTTGTGAGTCTCTCTGAGATATTAGCCTGACCACTGCAGAAGGCAGAATCCTGGATAACATGGAATGACTTTGACCTGATCCTGAAGAAACATGTGATATAACACAAGCATAACTCAGCTCTGATATTCACCACCCTATATTTATTTGGATCTTGGCAGTGTCTTTCATAAGCACTCAGCCAGAGAAGACAGATGCTAATAATACATTTCAGTCACCCAGATGGATAATTAATAGCAAGGGATGGCTCAGTGAGCACAGAGCATCTACCGATTCAGCCAACTCAACTCTCTGCCCCAACAAGAACTGCAAATCCTTTATATATCTCATGAGGTTTTGCCATGGCAGCTACACATGGGCAAGGGCTCTTCTAAAGACATAGTTTGTTTGACTCAGGAGCAACGCAAGCAAGCCTTCAGCAAAACTCTCAGCTGGACATGTTTCAACAGCAGGCTACCTGGGCAGTCAAGGAGTGGAAGGTCTCAAACCAATCCTTAACAGAAACCACATATTTTGCATTCCTCTATGGCTATCCAATCACTAGGCAACCTGAATAAGGAACTGCAACTTATATGCTCTTGTACTCAGGGATAACAACTGGGGGATCCCATCTCATAGTGCCTGTGTGGTCAGAAGATTCACTACATTTCAAACGTGTTGGCATTCACTTAGAAATCAAGAATTGGAAGATATGGAGCTCAGATAAGGTTTTGGATTAGCTCCAACACCATATTTACATCATGTCCCGTAAAGACTGTCTTCTGCCCAGGATTTTCTATGGCCATGAATCAGGCTTAGGTGGACCTGATTCAGTTAATGTTAATTTGGACACTTCTCCCACCCCTCTCACTTTCTTCTTGTTCACTCTAATGGTAGGCTTTGGATTAGCTCCAATTCCTTTACTTGAGCTTTAGGAGGATGAAAATATGCTTAGTATGCACATTTTCCTCCTTTCTTCTTGCCCTGTCCCAAAAAACTTTGCTTTCTTCTCTATTCAGTGAGACAGGTTTAAGTAATCTTTAGCTGGAATAGCATTTTCTTCCCTGTTAAACAACTCAAAAAATCAGATTTAGGGCATAATATTTGCTAGGATTTGTTGCCAAAGACTTTAGAGGAAGAGAACTTGTCTAGAAACCTGGAGACCATGAGTTCCAGTACTTGGGCACAAAGCAAAGTGGGTGACTTTGAGTTGATCAGCAGACAATGGCAAACCACTTCAGAAAATGTTCCCAAGAAAACTGCAAGGATTAGGAGTCAATGCCTAACATGGAGGCACATGCTGTACATAAAGGGAGCCGGGATAGAGATCAATAACAAACTGACTGCTCTTATTGTTTGCTGTGGTTTTGTTGCCCTTCAACAGAGATCTGCACCTTTTTCCCTTCACCCCTTTTGCACCTCCTGGTCATGGTCCAGATAGCAGGGAATCTGTGGAGAAATACTGAAATAAATCTTGTCATTCGATCTTAATGGTTTTTTTAATTGACCCCATTCCCTCTGATTATTTTGGATAATTATACTTCGGAAGGGGCCTCCTACTGAGTAACCCTGGAGCAAGATGTCCTTTTCCTTCCCCCCCCCCCCCCCCTCGCTTCGCAGCACAGGCTCGGGAGTTGTCATGGGCCTAGCAGGCCACAGGGCCTGCCTTTGTGGGCAGAGCAGCCTAGTGAAGGGAGCTGGAAGTTCAGGTTCAAATCCTATCCTCATTCTCACAAATACTCCGAAATCTCAGTGGCGGGTTACTGTAAATTGCAGTCGGTCCTCCTGCGCAAGAGAGCCCCCGCAGCAACCCAGCGGCCTCGCCTTTTCTTCTGGAGACCTTTCCTGCAAAGCCCAGCCTCGGCGTTTCAGCTCCCTACGCCATTTATTCCACAGTCGGCCGGTCGGAGGAGCCGCAGCAGGCTGCAAAGAAGCAGCGCCTAAGGAGAGTCCCCCGCGCCCCGCCCGCTCCTTTTGTGTCGAAGCTGCACATCCGACGGGGAGAATTTAAAGCCTGGCTCAGAGACTGGAAAAACCTCGTCGCCGGTTTCGGTTTATACCAGCTACAGTTAAAAAACGAACCGGTTCGTTGCTCAACGCTGCGAGATTGCTCCAAAAAATGAATAAGCGGCGGGTGACTAGCAGGGATCTCCTGTTTCTCTCAGGCCAACTAAAGGCCTGGCATCAGCTGCATCAGCATATTAAACTAAGTAGGATAGGGTTTAATAGGATTAGTTTTGGTTAGTTTTGTAAGTGGTGGTGTTCGTTAATTTTTAAGTCCTGCCTTTCAGGATTGGTTAACTTAGGGTTCACATTCACATACACGCATAAAATAGATTAATTCTATTGTTGGTTGTGGTTATGTAGCCAAAAAGTAGATGATAGATGATAGATTGCCTATCAAAATTCCATTCCCTTCAAAGCACCGGAACAGTTTAAAAGGCCTGATACTAGTTAGTACCAAGTCCTTAAGTTATTTAGCTTTTCCTCATAGGTCTCTGGACATAATAAATTCAAATAAAGGAATCAATTAGCCTGTTCCTGAATTAACTTATTTTTGGGGACAGCCCCATATATTTGGACTATAACTGAATTCAGTTGACTGAGTTCACAATGTCCAAAGAGTTTTAACAGCAAATTAACCAAGGTTAGAAGTAATTAAATATAGCCCTCAAAGTTACCTGATTAAATTAAGTACGCCCTATGAAAAATTCATATGATTGTGTATGGGGGGATTATTTGATGTGATAATCAAGGGGAGCTACATTTGTAGACATTGCTGTTAAATTTCAACAACCCCTCCAACATCTCCAATGCTAGCATGTGCCTAGACTCTAATTATCCAATAAGCCCTATGCGTTAATCGGGATGAGAGCTGTGAAGCATAACTTCTCAGCATCTAATTAAAGGCTGTGGCTTGCAAATTGGTCACATTCTGATGCAATTATGTCACTGCTCAAGACATCCATAAGGGATAGAAATTATTCAACATTTTCTCACAGTGGAAGGGAGCACATCCAGTCTAAGTTTTTAGTACAACTGGAAGAGGAAAAAGAAGGCAGAAAGTCAATGTTACTTTTTGCAAGAAATCCTAGGTTCCTAATGGGTTCTTTCCATTAGAAACCAGTGCTGTAATTCATATGTCCTGCATAGTTTATAACAATGCAAAAATAATGAATTTTATATAATGGAATCACTGTGGTTGTCTCAGCTAATGGGGTTCGATAGTTGGTAGTTCAGTGTATAAACCAATATCTTCATGTATTGTCGAGTTTCCTTTTTTTGTGACTCCCTGTAGTCATTATTGTTGAAAACCAACAATTTAACTTGCCCCTAATTTGAGGCAGGAAGTCACAAAAATGGCATTAGCTATTTAAGCATTTAGAAAGCCATAGTTTTCCTCAGAACTCTTTGGAAACAGAATATGTCCATGTGTGTAATGTAGTCTACACAATTAGCCTGAACCACAGCCCATTTTTCTGCTTCCAAATGAGATTCACTGAGGAGATGGAAGAGATGGTCCTGTCCTTCCAGGACAATTGACCCTAATGACCTTCAGAGCTTCTTTCCGACTAGGCCTGGCTAATCTGAAGAAATGATGGTTGTTGTTGGGTTCAAGTGCCTGCCCCCTCCTCAAGTGCAAGAAACAAAAGAAGGCAGAAGGCAAACAGTGACAGTCCCAAAGAGCAGACTTTACCAGCCCACTGCTCAGCTGTGCCTAGCATCCAACAGAAATATGGAGGCAGATGGGTGGAAAGCTAAGCAGCCACCTTGCCTGCCAAAAGAACAACCAGAACAGCAAAAGAAGGGATAAGTAAGGGGTAACTCACTAACGTCCTCCCCAAATTTATCTCTGGAAGCCCTTCCAAGTGATCTTCCACTCCAATGTAGTTATTCTGAAGCACTGTGTTTACAGTAGCCAAAGCAGATTGAATTAAAACAGAATGGCTGCATTTGTGCAACCTACAGAGCTTGGTTACTTTAAACTGGATGTTAATGTTTCGTGTTTTGTGCAGTCTTGATGTATTATGCAACTATAGCCCCTTTATGCTTCTAGTATGTGATTCAGAAAATGGGTCATTTCAGCTGGTCCAGCTAGTCAGTGGTTCCTCTTCTGTACAGAGCAGCATGCAAACAGGATTCCTTCTTTTCTTCCTTCCCCCCCCCCCCAAGCTCAGCCGGCAGCTCAATTCTGGCACTGTGCCCACCAAAATCTTAGGTGAGATTTTTCAAAGGGGGTCTTGTCCACTGAGGTGTGAGGCAGAGGAGAAGGGGGAGTCCATTCCTTCATTCCTTCCTCCCACCCCACTGCCGGCTCCACTGAGCAATAATCAACTGTTTTTGATGCAGGGCAGGAAGAATGAGGGGCATTGCAGCAACTGCAAGAAAAGGCTCCTTTGAAGACCCCAAACTAGGAGCAGATTAATTTTGTCCCCTGGCTTTCCAGAGGCACACTAGGAAACAGAGAAAAAAGCAGGCAGGAGGGGAAAGGGATATGCAGGCTGCAGACCAAAACATCCACCCAAAGCAGCCTTCATCTCCAAAACCATCCTCCCTTGATTTCTCCCCTTTTTACTGCCTGGACCAGTTCTCCTTCTCCCACCTGTAATGAAATGGCTCTCCTTTCCCTTGCATCCCACAAGTAGGAAGCCATCAAAGGGTGGGGGTGGTGGGAGAAATTAAGCAGCAGGAATCGAACAGCACGTCTTGGCTTGGGAGGGCTGCAGGGATCTCCTCAGAGGAGGAGGAGGAGGAGGAGAAAGAGAGCAAGTGGGGAGGGGGAGCGTGGGAAGAGAGGAAAAAGCGCTGGGCCAGCAAAGTTGTCTTTTAGCCGTCGAGGAAAAGCGGAGGGGACCCCCGGCACCGTAGAGGAGGGAAAAGAGGAGGGGGCTCAGAGGGAGGGTGATGCTCGCACGGGGCGCTAGGAGGACAGGAGGAACCCAGGCTTCGATAACTGGCTGCTTGCTGGAAATCAATATCCTCTTGAGGGAGCGACGTTTCCCCGAGCAAGAATCAAACGGAACGTCCTTCAGAGAACTCGGAGCCTGCCTAAAGATCAAGGGCTTTTCCTCCCGCTTGGCTCCGATGGGCCCCCACGGAGTCCAGGGCTCTCTGGCAGGACAGGACTCGGCAGGGGTAGGAGGGGGAATAGCGGGCAGGGGAATCGGTGGGAGAAGGAGAAGGGCCGCCTCACCTCTTCAGGCGAAGACTACTGGAGCTGCGGCTGCCTTGGCTGCCCACCAGGCGGGCGGTCTCGGAGGGGTCCCCACTGGCTAAGGTAGGGGGCTCCATCACCAGGAAGGTTGGCTGCAGCGGGCTGAACTTGACGGGCCCTCAACGCGAGCTCTTCTCGCTTGGGCTTCTGCTGCCGCTGTTTTCGCCGTGGAGAGGTCCGGACTACAGCAGACACAGGTGGGTGGAAAGGAGGGGCTGGGGCTGGCCCCGCCCAACGCCTGCAAACTCCTCCCCCTGCAGGCAGTCGCCCCCGTCCGGACCTGCCGTTCCCATCTAGCGCAGGTGATTCCCACTGAGCCTGCCAGAACTAGCGATCGAAGGAGCGGAGGAACTTTCCGACCCGGGTTAGCACCACTCGGTGCTTTCCTGCTCCCGGGAAACGTTCGGACTATCCCCCTAAGCCGATCTACCGTGGTTTGTGGGGGGCAAAGCCGAGCAATATCGTGCCGACTCCTCCGCAGAATACGAGGAGAGACCAACCCGGTTGCGAAAAGGCTTCCCTGGAAAAGCGCTCTTGTTCCAGTCAAGCCGAAGGACATCCGTGACCGCAAGGAGAGCCTTTAAAGCCAGACCCCGAGGTGGCTTAGGTGGATGCAGCCCTCGAGGTGCAAAACAACACCGCAGCCTTTCCTCGGCGACGGATGGGATGGGATGGGATGGGATGGGAAAAGTCGCTACCGCGGCCGCCGCCTTCCCTAAACATAGCGGAGAAGATGAGGAGTGCCGGTTGGTCAGGATTAGCTGTTAACATACGTGTCTTCTCACTTCCACTGGAACCGCAACGACCCCACCATAGGTCGCTGTCGAAGGAAAAGCCAAGGGAAGAGCTAGGACGAGTTGGAAATCGACGATCGCTCTGGGAGTGAGAGGCAGGTCACGTTTTGTATAAATAAGAGATAAATCAAGGGGATTGGGATTTCTTCAAGTTCACAAAGCGAGTTTTTTCCTCTGAGCCAAAGAAGAATTCGCCAGAGATGCCCTATGGCACGGGGAGATTCAACTCCTCTTGCCTTGTCTAAGCATTCCGGGTGTCAGCCCTGAGAGGTAGACCAAGACAGGAAACAAGTTTGACTAGAACTGTGGAGTAGACTAGAGTAACAGAATCATGAAAGCTTGACTGCGTTTACCTTTCCTACCTCTGACACACCAGTAAATTAGGGTGAAACTTATTTCCATTCCTGGGTTTAAATCTGCTTTTGTTTCTGCGACGTCTCTGCATTTTTACAGTACTCCAGGATCGTCTCTGCTGTTTCTCTGCACCAGGCGGCCGGGGCTTTTCCCCTCCAGGACAGAGCTGGCCGGCTGGATTTCCTTTCCCCATGGGCCTTCTTTGGATCCTCTATTTCCAGCTTAAGTCGATCCAGCCGGGTCGGTTACAGTGGGACACAAGAAGGACAGGCGGTGGATGAGCATTTGCTCTCTGGAGGAAGGCTGAGATGAAGGAGCATTTTGGCACTGGGGGTGCTGCCGGCAGATGCAAAGTTCCTCTGTGGTCTCCCTTCACAGCTGCGAACAAGGTGCACGGATCACCGGGCACCCAAGAGAAGGATTTCCATAAATCGTCGGTGTCATTCCGCTCGAAGCCACGAAGTCGGCTCATTCTTCCAGGACTAAGAGCGTCGGACAGCCGACCAGGCACACCGAGCGTTGGAAGAAGAGCAGGAAGCATCCGAGGTGAGTAAAGGCTCCTTTGCCGCAAATAGAGCCGCCGATTTTGCTGGGAAGTTGCTGAGCGGTTGCTGACACTCGGGGCCGAGATGGTTGGAAGAACCGTTTCTGAAAAGATCGGACTCAGGCGAGGACCAGACGGGCGCGACAGAGAAAGGTTCGCGGATGGGAAGACAGCAGTGTGGTGCCGCAGCCGAAGCCATTGAGGGAAGCAGCAGTGGGATTGTGGCGGTGGGGAGGGTCTTGTCATCGGGGGGCCCCCGTTGCGTTTCGGTTGAGCCTCAGCCAAGTTCTGCATCGTTGAGTGGGAGAAGAAGCCGCGCGAGCTTTTTCTCGGAAGGCATCTCCGTTAGCTGGTCGAATTAATGGACCGAGAACTCTTCCACTGACCGGAACTCTCTTTTGGTGAGGCAGCTGCGCTCCTGAGTGGCCGTATTCCCACAGCGGTCCAGGAAAGACTTGGCAGCCTTATTGGCAGAATAGGCTGAACTTGATTGGTGTAAACCAGGGTTAGTTTTTCATCATCGTCATCGTCGGTAGCTAGTGCGTGGTGCGAATCTAGTGCGTAGCCAGTAATTTTTTTTTAATGGTTCAAGGCCTTGAGCAAATCCAGAGGTTGAGTTGATGCAATAACCAGGAAGATCGCATGATGCCACCGCACCCCGTGAGAGCACGCAGGGAAGAGGGCATCCTTTTTCCAAAGCGATTTTTAAATTAGACCTCTCCCGCATTTCTCTAACCCCCCCCTTTTTTTTTTTTTTCCAAAGAGGACCGTTAGGCCGACCCTGCTTCAAGGATGGGACTCAAACAGGACCAGCCGGTGAAAGTTGACCCAGGTTGACAGACAGAAACATTGGGACAAGGCTTAGGGCTTTCGGTTGATTCCTCTCGGGCTCTACAACCCCCAGTCCGGTTACACTTCTGGAGGAATTCGCGCCTATCGGTGCGGCCGCGCTGGGCAAGCGCCGGGAAGAGTCGTGCGATAAGATGCATTTTTAGGCCGCCCATCCAAAAGAGCAGGGGTCTCCAATCTTGGCAACTTGAAGACTTGTGGACTTCAACTCCCAGAATTCCTCAGCCAGCTTTGCTG
>JAEANM010023215.1:0-11416 GCA_017656035.1 Myanophis thanlyinensis
TCCTATTGGCTGATGTAACAGCCAATAGGATTAGCCCTGTTGTCCGGAATGCCGCAGCGAAGTGCGCATGCGCGATATTCTACATAACATACCACCTCAACTTTTTACTTTTGCATAATGATATATGCTAGCCATTTTTATAACAACAAACCTATCTAATCAGCAAAACCCAAACTCAAACTTTCATTTTTCCCACCTCAAGCACAAAAGCCAAAAGTGGTTCCAAGTAGAAACAAAATTAATTGTATTCTTTTCTTTAATCAAAGCAGTCAATTCAGCCATCTCTGCTAACTATATCATCTTTTCAGCCATTCATCCATTCTGGGAATCAAAGCCTCTTTCCACTGAAACTTACTTACCAGAGGTGCCCATTACATGTGTGCAAACACAACCATGCATTCAAATATCTGCAATAGGGTTCAACAATTGATAAAGAAGATAGCAATGGATTCATCAAAGCTTATGAAAACTGTTTTCAGTGGCAGCCGTTCATTCTGGGCAGAAACCTAAATACGGGATTACTGGTGGTTTACCCATGAAATCCTACAGAGTAGTGGGATCAGAATGCCAGGGGCTGCCTCCTCCTGTTCACCCTGCCTGCAGTTTCAGAATTAATGGGGAGATTCTTCTTTGTATCCCAGCAAGTGCTGATGCCAGACTGGTTGAGATAAATGAGAGGCTTTTCTGCACCACAGTTTTGAACGTCTCACATAAGTTACTTTATGTTGTCTGGCTGAGCATACATCCTTCAGATGGGCTTTTAATTAGCCTCACTGTTTTTCTAATTCACCCTCCTATTTGTGGTTTTCTTTTAATGTGTGGCATGCTATTTATCTTCCTTGCTTGTTTGCTATTTGATGGATTATTTTATACACTGGGAGCACCTTAAGCATTTGGCTTTTTTGTACAAGGGAGGAATATATACTTTGTTAAAGAAATATTGAATTAAGTTATGATACAACAGGGAGGACTTGCAAATGGTTGGCTCCACTTTGTTTTCTAGGAAACTTTCAAAGCTTGCAATTGTGGTTAGCTTTGGTTGGCACAGATTTTTGCAAGTCTGTGCTGTCTTCAAAATTGGAAAAAAAAGAAAAAGTTTTCATGGTGTAAAGGAAAAAGCCACCCTTTCCTTCTCTTTTGCTTTTCCAGCAAACTCAACTTTTGAAATAAGCTAATTCTTATCTTATTACTATTACCACCACTACTGCTAGGTTCTATATCGTTCCTGTTCCTGAATCAGCTCAGAATTGTGCACAAGAAAGAATAAAAACAAACTACCAAAATATCTGTGAATACGCGAGACAATAAAAACCATACAAAATCAGGAATGAAAAGAGTTGGGTTTTTTTTTAAGGCTAAAACGGTCTCTCTCAAATTATGGGCTTTGAGTCACCAAAGTTAATTCAAGGAGTCTGCAGTTCAGCTTGGAGTACAAAAGGATGCAATCAACTCAGATGGCTTTTCCGCTGGCACAAAAGCTTACCAAAAGGATATTTCCATTGCCAGAGATGTCTGCAGGGTGTGGTTAAAAAATCAAGAAGACAAGCACAACAGTGGGATCAAATCTCTGCCAGGTTTTTATGTGCATTGCAGCCTATAGCCGGGTGAGATGGGGGATAGGGACATATTGACCTAGTCTAGAAGAGAGGTTCTACACAGGAAGGAATAATTCCAGCCTGTTTTGATTGGCTCTTCTTTTATTCTGCCAGTTCTGCTTTTCTGGCTTTCCAATGCACCAATTGGTATACTCAATAGGTGCAGGATTTTCTCTTCCATTGCATACACCTTGCCTTGGGCATGGCATTGGAGGTAAATATTCTCATCCTATAATCATCATTATTCTTCTCTTCTTTTCTCCCCTCTCCTCTGCTCTCCTACCCTGCTCTGCTTTCCCCTTCTTCCTCCCCCCCTCTCTCTCCAGAGCTAGACAGATCTCATCAGGATTACCTGCACTTTTTACCTGCTATGGCACCTTCTTAATATGTTCCATCTTCCATCGTTCTTATTCCCGAATCAGCTCAAAATCGTTCATGAGAAAGAATTAAAATAAGCTACCGAAACATCTGTGAATACATGAGACAATAAAAACCATATGCCATCAGGAATTGAAGCAGTTGATTTTGTTTTTTAAGGCTTCCTTTTAGTACCTTTTTAATATGTTCCTTCTTCCATTGATGTCGGTGCCTTCAGTTTGAATGTCCAGGCAACCCAGTTTGGCCAGGACAGTCCAGTTTAAAGGAAGGTATCTGAAATGCAGTGTATTTCCAGATGCAATTCAAAGTGCTGGTAGTTACCTTTAAAATCCTTCCTAGCTTGGGACTGGGCTGTTTATGGGATTGCCTCTCCCATATTGTTTCCACCTATTCCACCCAATATTTAAGAAGAGGCATGCTATGGGTACATCAGCTAACAAGTGCCAGTACAGCACAGAAGGTGAACCTACCCTTTAGGAACATCTGAGATCTGACTGGCCCCACCCAGTCAGCTTTTTGCAAGACCCTGAAAACTTGATGTTATACATGGCTTGGAGTTCCAAAAGTATAATAAAGTCTGTAAGGAATGTAATCCAACAGTTGGGTTGGCAATATATAAACCATGATAACAATACTGTATCTTTAATTACTGCTGTAAATGTGATTGGTTGCTGTTTCCTCAAGCGGCCATAAGATGGAGCAAGAATCACTGTTAGTTGCTGATTGTTAGATACTGGTTGTCAAATGGTGTGCTGATCAGCATGAATTACTGTGAGTTGCAACTGTTTTGCAAGCTTTATGTACTGAACTGTTTGTTTGATTCTGGGCTGTGTTTTTTGGATTATCCCTGAACTGCAAAAGTTGATGGGTCTTTGCATTTAATTTGTTTTTATTGGAAGCCACCCAAAGTCACATATATAGTGGTGATATACATAAAATCAAATCAATTTAATTCAAATCAAATCAATTGATCCACACACTGGGCAGATTCTCCATCAGCAAATTTGGGAGACTTTCAAACTTTTTAGACTTTTTTTTAATCAGCTGCTTTAATGCCTGATTTCATGCCATTTTAATTGTCTCATTAATTAATGTAGTCGATATTTTTGAAGAGCATTGTTATTCTTCCTTATGATAGTACTGAGCTTCCAACTGGACTGGACTGGCATTGGTGAGACCCTGGGGCAGCTTTGGGAAAGCTTTCCTTTTCATCATGTACTCTTATTTTCTTATTTTCATCACAAACACAGACTTCCCTTGTAGAGTCTCCAGAAAGTCACATTCACCAAATACCTAAGCAGCTGCTGCCTTCCCTCCCTTGATGTGTCGCACAGGGGACTTTTGGCCCAAATATCTCTTTATTGCTCCCACTGTTCATCTCTTCATGAAAAACTCAATGAGCCTAAATACAGTTCAAGGCAGACCATCTTTAACAGAGCTTCCCAGTTCATTTGCTAAGTAGACAATGTGACACAAAGTCCTGGAATTGGTGGCAACTCAGCACAGATCACATATACCTTGCTTTCAGGTTGCAAGAACTGCTGGTGTCTTGTAAACAAAATTGCCTTCTCTCTATCTCTGGAAAAAACAAAAAAGATAAAGAACTTGTGGGACAGGAGAATGCAGCGGTAGGATGGAACATGTCCAGGGTGGAGAGAAAGTCTGTATTCTTACCATGCCATTGACCTCTGTGTTCTTCATACCAATGGCTATAGGCTGGCTTCATGCCAGAGACCTCTGAATCGCAATAGCAATAGCACTTAGACTTATATACCGCTTTATAGAGCTTTACAGCCCTCTCTAAGCAGTTTACAGAGTCAGCATATTGCCCCAACAGTTTGGGTCCTCATTTTACCCACCTCATAAGGATGGAAGGCTGAGTCAACCTTGAGCCTGGTGGGATCTGAACTGCCAAACTGCAGGCAGCTGACAGTCAGCAGAAGTAGCCTGCAGTACTGCACTCTAACCACTGCGCCACTGCAGCTCTTCATATATGTAGTACTCTTTTTTTGTTGAATGCTATTATGATGGGAAAAAAGGCAAATTCATTTAAAACATTTCTGAATTTATAGTGGCTTTTAATCATTATGTTTTATTTTAGTCAACACATACTGGAAATACAGCTAGCTCCAATTTTTTTAGCACTCAGATTTCCCCTGGCATTTTAAGAATTAAATTAAATCCAAGTTTAATTAAATTTTTAAATTTGTTTTGTGACTCTATAGTTTTTGTTCATTTAAATATATTATTCATATTAAGTTCTCAGATCCCTTTTAGCGGGGGTGGTTAGCACAAAAAAATTAACACTCAAGGTCAAAATGTCCTGAGAAAAGCAAACAAAGTTGCAAGCTATTTAGCCACCAAAGGGTGAAGGCAAGATAGGCACAAAGCATCAGTCTGATTTCAGACTGTAGTATTACTAATTTGCTCCAACTATCGGTAAGAATTAAATTAGAGTTTAATTTGGGCATTATGTTTTAAGAAAGTTGGTTCAAGGGTAAGATTAAAAGGCAAAAAAGATTTTTAAAAAGGTTTTTAAAAAGAGTACTTGTTTTAGAAAAGAGTAAAACAGGTGATGTCTGTTCCCTTAAAAATTCGTAAAAGGTTTCGGGTCCCAATAGACATAAATATTATCCTTTCTTTAATCAAAGAAGTCAATTTGTCCATCTCAGCAAATTCTATCAATTTCACTACCCGTTCCTGATTGGTGGGTAATGCTGAGCTTTCCATCTTCGTGCATATAGTGCTCTCACGCAGCAATCATATATAGAAATAATCTTGATTTTCCAAGAAACAAATTAGATCAGGCCTTTGTCCTTTGATGAGGTCTGTGAAAGAAGACAAATATATAAATCTTGCTCATGAGCAATATAAATTTTTTATTAACCATGTTAACACTGAATAAGACACAATTGGCTAAAGTCATCTAAGGTGCATAAACCATGATGCACAAGTCATCATATCTATGCTTACAGAGGGAATTAAATCTATATTGAACTAAATGAAAGAAAGTGCTGAATATAACATCACAGGGGTTTGGTTGAAGATCTAGTACTCTCTAGATCAACTCCCTGGGCCCAGATCTAAAAAGTATTCACATGTTCTAGAGAGAAGTTCCAGCAAGAGTTCAAAAGCTCAGAAGACTAAACTTCTGGTCCCAGTGATTGACCCAGATTGCATCCTAAAAGTATTATTGCCTGGAGCTTGACACCACCAGTATCATTAGGATATTGCTCAGCCCAATTAATCAACAATATCTTCTTAGAAAATTTCAATGTACAATTAGGAGAAGTTTAGGATTTCATACCTTCTGTGCTAACCGAGGGTCCATTTCAGCTAAAATCTGGCACAATGCATATGAGTTAGATTTGCTATTTTATTCTGGCGGAGCTAGAGATCAGAAGGTGGAGTGCTCCCATCGGATTTAATTATCACAAATATATCACTCTATTCAAGTTTTAAGCTTGACAGATAATGTACAGTAAAGCTCTGCAGGGTTGGAGAACCAGTTAAACTGGTTTGACTCAACCACCTCATGTGGTGATTAATGCTTCCTGAAGGTGGGATCCATCCCTCCCTGCCTATAGGAGGCAGCCATAAGACCTCTTGAGGGGAAAATTATTCACTTGGCTGGGAAATCTCTGCAATTACACACTCATTCAAATGATATTTATTATCTGTCCCAATTTAACCAAGGTTTCAGCCAAGATATAGTTCTCAAACTAGTTGCCTTAGTGAATGACTTCTGCCAGAAATTAGACAGCAGGTGTGTAGCGGGGGTTTCAAGTTTCATCATGCATGGTAGTAGGAACAATGTTTCTAGAAGCCTTTTGTATCTCAAGGAAGATATAAAATCAGTTTATTGATTCAGATCCCCAAGAGTTAATACAGATCCTGATAGGTCAGTTGAGAAGTTGTCTGTAATAAACTGTTTTTCCTTTACATCTTATCTAATAGCCCTAGCAACATAGAGTTTGAGGTAACACATCTGCTGGGCTAACATTTTTTATTTCCCCTAGAAATTAGGAGTTGCCTGTATTTCATAAAAGAGTCTTCCTCCTGTGCTGATTTGAACACCGTTGTTGACAGACTGGCTGACTGTGTAATGGGACATTTGCCAGGGAGTCCAGCTGTTGCTATATCAAACAGCAGTGGAAGGGATGTAAGATTCTCATACTTTTTGTGTTATCAAAATAAAATTTAAAACCTTGTTCCAAGCAAGGCCAACATTCAAGAAATTAGGGTGGGATAATTAAGTACCTCTGATGTATTATAGCTTTTGTGAAGATTAAGATTTGTGGATGGTTGAATTATGGTTTATATTATTATATTAGTTGTATGTTATATTTTGATTTTTTTATAATTGCTTAGATTAGATTGAGTGAAATAATTAAACACAAACCATTTGTCTGAAATAGTATAGGGTTTCCTGCCTAAGGAGGGGTTTGGACTAGAAGACCTCCAAGGTCCCTTCCAACTCTGTTATTCTATACTTAATAAAGTACAGGTGTATCTATCTTAATGACCTTTCTTTCTTCTGGACCTCATGGAAGGATTGGGCCTCAGGGACACTATACTACGTCTTGTGCTGATTCTTCCTCTCAGGCTGTGTCCAGAAGGGATGCTGGGAGATGGCCATAGTTGAACTGGTTCTATTTTATCTCCAGTGCTACTCAAGATGAATGTGAAATTGCTAAGTTAAATTAAATGATAAGTTCTTGGAGCTAAGACTCTTTCCAATGTTGTCAGGTTTGGTTGTATTATGACATCTTGGTTACATGTTACTACATACATACATATATACAGTAGTTATCTACTTTCACTCTGGTTTGGACTAACTTGAGAAACATCCTGAAACTCCTTCACTTTATGCCCAAATTGGAAGGCTGGTAATGGTGGAAAGTAAAAGTGTCTTCTGATGCCTGCATTGAAAGTTCTCCATTGGTTGCCAACTATCCATCTTGCAAAATTTAAGATGCTGGTGCTGAAATGTAAAGTCATGAAACACTTTTAACCTGATGATCAACAGAACTTTTTTTTTTAACAAACCTTATTAGTTGATGAACTCTGTAGAATGTGTCTATTTGATGCTTCCATAGCAAGGGATTATTCCTTCTGGCATATAGGAGAGAGACCTGCATTCCAGCAGAGTTGAGTTTTAAATCCATTTAGTGCAGCTGTAAGCAAACAGTTCATGTCCAGCTTTTAATAAATATATTTAGTATTAATTGTATTGTTCAATTAGTATTAAAATAAATTCCTTCATTTAATTTTTTTACCCCTCTTGAGTACTCTATTAAATAGAAAGGTAGAGGTATAAATAAGATAAATAAATGACTTACAATTTTACAGTTGATATAAAATTGATACGGGATAATTGATGTCTTAGAAAATGGAGGAAAAAACCAATGAGAATGATCTTGACAGGTTGGGGGAAAGAAATTAAAAAATGAAACAGAAAAAGACAAATGCAAAACTCTTTACATATGAAAATTATGCTCAGATATTCAAAGGGAGATGTTAGATTCAGCAAAAAATATGTATGAAAAGGTTGGAGTTGGGTGTGGCATGTCAATCAAATTTTCATTCATTAACTTTAATAGCTAATTTTAGAAATTACTTTTTGAATTTTTCTATTTTATTTAATTATCATGTTGATTTTTGTGCTGTGTTTTCTTTTGAAGTTTAAGATGCCTAGAATCTGTTAGGCCTTCAGGGATATTTAATCATCTTCTAATCAGCTGTAACTGACCACAAACTGAATAGAAGTCAATGATGTGATGTGGCTTTTAAAAAGGCAAACATACATTTAAGATGTGTTGAAAGAAACATAGTTTTGAAATCATTGGGCATGTCTAGCTTAATGAAAAGAGAACTAGGAATTAGACAATATCAGCATTGCACTATCTAAGGGGTTGCCACAAAGAAGAGGGGGGTCAACCTATTCTCCAAAGCATCTGAAGGCAGGACAAGAAGCAATGGGTGGAAACTATCAAGGAATGAAGCAACCTAGAACTAAGGAGAAATTTCCTAACAGTTAGAACAATTAATCAGTGGAATGATTAAGTTTTGCCTCCAGAAGTTATGGGTGCTCCAACATCAGAGGCTTTTAAGAAGAGATTGGACAACCATTTGTCTGAAATGGTATAGGGTCCCCTGATTGAGGTTGAGCTAGAAGACCTCCAAAGTCCCTTCCAACTGTATTATTCTATTCTACTTTCATACTATTCTGAGTTGGTCTCCAGTTTTAAGCACCACTATTTATGAAGGGTTTAGATAAAGGGTTTAGGAAAGATGCTGAAAATGCTCAAACTGGAAAGTTAAGTCCAGCATGGAGAGATGAAGGAATTCTTTAACCTGGAGAAAAGAAAACCGACGAACGGTTGTGATAGCATTCTTCAAAGACTTAAAGAAATACCACAAATCTGCTCTGATCATCCCAGAGTGCAAACCTATGAAACGGTGATGTTAAGTTGTAGAAAACTATATTGCGGCAAAACATGGGAACCCTAGTTGTTTTACTATCATAAAGTATCAAAATGCTAAAATAAAATCAAGTTGATTATTTTGCAGTCTAATCTTGAACAGGTCTAAGAACAGCTTTTCCAACTTTACTGATTTTTTTATTTTATTATATTTTTATCTTGCCTTTCATTCAGGTGATAAAGTCAGCAGACGGATCCATGGAGGGAGAGAAGGAGTGAAAATGGTGGGTAGGACCATGCAATTGTAACCCTGTCCCTTTTTGCTATACACGATAGACACAGCTGCCATTTTTATTTTTATTTTTAAATTCCCTCCTCACAAGTGCTTCTGCAGATGAATGTACAAATTTCTCCCACTTCCATTTTTTCTCCACACTACCTCCATAAGATACGTTGGGTAGAGAGAATGTGGCTGGCTAAAGGTTACCAGTGAGCCTGCCTGGCTGAAGATGGATTAAAAATTGGGTTTCCCAGTCCAATTGTTCTTGTCCAACACCTTAATCATATACCAGTCAAGTTCTCTGAGTGTATTTTTCTCCTATCCCCTAAAACCTGAACTTGAATGGCAGTATGAAAAGTGAGGTTTCCTATTTTAGTCAATTAATGTGCAGGGACCACAACTAACTAGAGAAGTATTTCTTAACCTTGGCAACTTGAAGATGGCTAGACACATGCTGGCTGGGGAATTTTGGGAATTGAACTCCATCCCTCTTCAAGTTGCCGTGGTTGAGAAACACTGGGTTAAAGGTATGATGCTACTTGCTCCAGATTCTTGTTATTTTTTATGATTAATCCATAAGAATCTGGAAATAACTTTCTCTTTCCGCTTATGAGGAATCACTGCCATAAGTTCAAGCTTTATTTGTCACATACATGACACATATATGACATGCAGTGAAATGCTTATGCAACTGCAAAATCGAAGAAAGCAAGGGGAATAGTCTGTAGGAATTGCAACGATAAGGATAGGGAGCAGTTAGAGGGAAGTGAACACAAGTAGAGAGAGAAGAAGGAACAGAGACAAAACACAATGTCTGCTGTTATGATCAGTGTTCATCTGGCACCGTCATCCCAGATCTCCACAGCAGTTCTTGGCCCTCTCAGTCCTTGGCCATTTTCAAGGCTACTGCCTTCACCTCCACATCTCTCACAACCTCCCCCTCAGTGATCCCTTAGGTCCTCCACCTCAGCATCTTGGAGGCTTCTCAAGGCCGCCTCCTCCTCCTCAAGGCCTCCTCCTCCTCCACTGTCCAGCTTGCCCCAGTCTCCCGAGCCTGTCGTCCTGGCACCATCTTCTCTAGCTCTAGCTCTGTCCTTCATTCTCCAACCAGGCCATGCCTTGGCTGGTTTAGATTGCTTAGATAAAGGACTGAGGGATGCTAAAATTTGCAACATGAGCTGATAAAAAGCTCAAACTATCTACTGTTAACCTCTGGGTTGGCAATTGGATAAGGGTAAAGATTTGGCCTCAAGGCCATCCTTTTTCTTTGTGAAATCTCTCCAAACTCAAAGGCAAACTAAAATTAATAATGAGAACATCATTTACCATGTAAGAAAAAAAAATGAGATGACCTGTTTCAAGAAGACAGATCTCTTTGTGCTACAATCCCAGGAAAACCCCATCTTTCAAACCCTTACAGGCCCTCCTTTGGAAGGACTTCTCTTTGATCCTGTTCCAGATGTACAAGATGATTCCCCCCCCCATCTGTCACTTGTGTCTTGAAAACACTGAGTGCAATAAATAAGTGCCAAGGAAGCTGCCAGCCAAACAACAAAAGGAGGAACAGTAAGACGATTAAGAGAGAGTGGATATCAGTCCAACTATAATAAAGCTGGTATCCGTTCAGACTGCAGTGATTTAAAACAGCTGCCGGCCGGCCATAGTCTGTGGTGGAGCAGGGCCAAATTCTTGGACACTGAGTTATTCTTAGAAATATGCACACAAGCATTGGCAAGCTTTGTTGAAAGCTGCCTGTTGCCAGGACCCTATCAAATTCATGTGCCAATGGATCTTAGAGCTATTGTACATATTTATGAAAAAAATAACGTGGCTTTGCTTCAAATTGCTCAAAGGTCAAAGAGATGGAATAGCCAACATGCTTCAAATTTGGTTTTATACCATCAAATAATAAAGCTGATTGTGCTGTTCTTTAACAAGACAAAAGGCACCCAATCATTCATCCATCCATCACCAATCTTATGGTTAAAGTAAGCAGAGTAGAACATTTTCTCCAACCCACTGATGGAAAGTGAACTGGGCAATTTTGTGTTTGAAGTATCTGGATATGTGCTCATCTCCTCAGTGTGATGAATCTCTTCTAAAGGAAGAACCTTCAAACCCTGGAAACTAACAGGGCCCACCCATATAGGCTTTTTAATTTTCTTGGACAGAAAGGAGTATAAAAGACTTTCTATTTCAGTTGACCATAGGTACAGCTGTACAGTCTATTGATAATAAGACAAATTATACTGAATCAAAGGATTATATAGTTTAAAATGTTCCCCACAATAGCCAGGTAGGACCAGGTAGCACTGGCCAGCTCATGACACCTGACAGATGGACTTCAAAGTATGTCTGATATTCCTGTGCTTGTCCCTTTTTAAACTGTCCAAGTTGGCAGGTATCATTTTTTTCCTTCAAACTTAATATGATTGAAGCATTAAGATGTTTGTCATTATATCTGTCCTGTATTCCTTCCAGTGAACTTTCTAAGTACCTTTGGGTTCTACTATTATTGATGGTAATGAAAATTTCCATTTACTCTTCCCATGTCTTGCATGATTCCATATGCTTTATCTGTTTTCTAAACTAAAAAACAAAACAACCTATGTATACTTTTTCCAGACACAAAAGGTGATTATTTTCCATTTTAGATGCTTTCTGATAATCTACTCAGTATTTTAACATCTCCCTCTCCTCTCCGCTCCTCGCCTCTCCTCTCCTCTCCTCTCCTCTCC
>JAEANM010023216.1:0-11416 GCA_017656035.1 Myanophis thanlyinensis
CCAGCCCTCTCCGAATCTGAGCGATTTTATCCTGCAGAAAACTTGAAAACTCCTCCGCACGTCCCTGCAAGGGTTCAAGCAGATGAATGTTGGTCATGTGACCATGGTGTAATGGTGTGAAAAACAGTTATAAGTCACTTTTTTCAATGCCGTTGTAACTTTGGTCACTAAATGAACTGTTGTAACTCAAAGACTAGCCATAATTGTCCTTTAATATTAGCTTGTTCCCAAGCTCTTAGTTGAAACCATCAATTATGTTTAAGTAAGAGCTTTGTTTGTTCAATGGGTCTGGAAGCATAGTCAAACCCCCTATTTCTATGCCATTTATTAAGTTATTATATGTACATCCAAATGCAGCGTGTACTTTTGTAAGCCTTTTTCAAAAATCTCTATACTTTTTGCATTGATTTTTCCTTGCTGAACCTTTGAGTTATAATGACATTTTACAATAATGATATATTGATTTACACATTCCCCAATACTATATCATCAGTTTCTAGAGGGGAGATCCCGACTGGACCATTCCTTTTATGTAGAAAATGGTGGTCAATGAGCAAGTGAAAATTACAGGCTAAAATTATAGGTAATCCTCTACTTACAACAGTTTGTTTAGTAACCGTTCAAAGTTACAATGGCACTTTAAAAAGTGACGTACGACCGTTTTTCAATTATGACCTTTCCAGCATCTCCAGGATCATGTGATCAAAATTCAGATGCTTGGCAACAGGTTCGTACTTATGACCTTTGCGGTGTTCCAAGGTCATGTGATCCCCTTTTGCGACTTTCTGACAAGCAAAGTCCATGGGGAAGCCAGATTCACTTAACATTACTAACATTACTAACTTATCAACCTCAGTGATTCACTTAACAACTGGAGACAAGGTCATAAAATGGGGCACAATTCAATTTAACAAACAGAAATTTTAGGCTCATTTGTGGTCTTAAATCAAGGCCTACCTGTAATCTTTTTTTCAGCTTGGCAGTAATTTCTTCAGGAGTTTTTTTTTTTTTTAATCTCGTATTTCAACCCATCGGAACAACCCAGCAGGCCTTCTTTCACAGACAAACACCTTTTTCTGAAGAAGACAGACTGAAGCAGTCCCAGTGTGGGTCTTACCTGTGCTTCAAATGTTCAAAGGAGCGCTCTACCCGTCTACTGGGAAGGAATTTGAAGGGTGCATTTGTAATGCAAAACACTCTTAATAATTATAGTTTGCAGCATAGCAGATGCCATCTAATCTACCTCCCTTTTCTGACGGCAGACCATACAAATTATAGGCTGAGAAGGAAAATTTAAGTGTAAAGGTTAACAGTTTAACTGAAATATTCAGAAACTGAAATGCTCAACAAGGTACTATGCAATCAAATGCAAAGGGAGGGGGAAACCCTCCCGAGTGTAATTAAGTTAGGCACTTATTTTTTATTATGCTAACATCTCTTCACAAAACTTTTAACACCGTTTTTTCATCACCCCTGATGCTCTCCAAGCAAATCAAATCAAAACAGTCGCTCTGGAATTTGGAATGACTTCAGTCACCCTGAGGGCAAGAGGTTGGAGAAGATTGCTTTCTCATAATATATCACCCCAAAAGATGTGTGAACTTTAGACTTTACTAGAAGGGGGAGGCTACTGCTAAGAATTCTGGGAATTGGGGCCCACATACTGAGGGCGCTTGGACTGGAGAAGCTGATTAAATTGGTGGTTGGCAGGGACTGACTGATAT
The DNA here is from genome assembly GCA_017656035.1 of Myanophis thanlyinensis. Lineage (NCBI taxonomy): Eukaryota > Metazoa > Chordata > Lepidosauria > Squamata > Homalopsidae > Myanophis > Myanophis thanlyinensis. Next base: position 1,725 of record JAEANM010023216.1, read on the forward strand.
TTTTTAAGATATATATTTTTACTATATTATACCTTTTAAGTAAAGCTGGAGAAAACAGAAACCTAGATTTTTTTGTGTATGTGCACAAAATAAGTTTTCAGTCTGGTCCATATACCTATCCAGAATGCATCAACATGTGTTTTGCATATGGTTGGTGAAAATCACAGTGTTAGACATCAAAGGAGTGTCTAAGTCTGGAATCCGCTGACCATTATCTAGAACAGGGGTGGGCAATTATGCTTCCTTCATGACTCCTGGACTTCAACTCCCAGAATTCCTGAGCCAGCATGGCTGGCTCAGGAATTCTGGGAGTTAAAGTCCACGAGTCATGAAGGAGCCATAATTGCCCACCCCTGATCTAGAAGGAATGCTGGCAGAAATTGTAGAGTCAACTGTAGAACAGTCATTAACTAGATACTTTTAATATGCACATAAATATTTCATATAATGCACTTTAAACAAACAACATGGTATAATTATTCGATCTGTATCAACACAGAAAAGTACTTTCAAATGGAAAAATATTATATAAACTGCTCAAATATTAAAGTAGTTATATTAAAAAATAGCCCCTCAATATTTACACCTTAATAGCAAAACACTGATAAGTGCTTTGTCAATGACAAAATTCAACAGCAGGATAATAAACTATTTCTTTAAATATAGATATATATTTTTCTCAAAATGCAGTAACAATGGAACAATTGTCTGTGTAGGTAATTTCACCAAGGTGTATTGTTTGTTAAGCATAAATAAATATACATACAATTATGAAGAACTTTTAAGAGCAAAATCAGTCCCACTGAAATGTCTGGTAAACAGTGAACGAACAAACATCTCTCGTCTTCTGCTTTAAACTCACAATTGCTCTCTTTTAAAACAGATTGAAATAGCATTGTGTGTGAAAATGATTTTTTTTCCTCTTGGCTGCCAGGGACCATAGCTGCCACCAGAAAGTGGGAAAATACTTGTCAATTTTTAAAATAATTCTCAGTATTTTTACTCTTTATTTCAAAACTTCAGCTAATCTATTTGGAACTGGTGGCTGTGTCATCTTTGCAGAATGCCATCTCAATGTTTGAAATGTCTTTTGAATTCCTTACTTGTTGACACCTTATAGTTTTAACGCTTTCTTAAACCCAAAGACAGCTGCATTTTCTCCATATATCCCCAAAGCCTCTTCTTCATCAGATGCCCCTGAAGTCATTCATTTCTTCCAACTGAGGTGACTTCTCAGTCTACGGTATATATCATGTTATGGCTGTCTCCTGGCACAGTAACTCTTTTACAAACAGATAAGAAATACCATATATTTTTAAATACTTGTACACTTCCATATGATTGGTCAAAGAGAGAAAGTTTTTAAGTAGCCCATTCCAAACATTAATGTTCATTTTAATTGTCTAATGGTACAGTTCAAATATTATGCAATTATGGTTTCTTTATGTTGTTTGATTTGCTCTTGACCTTTTTCCATTTTGCGTTTCTTACTAAGATAAGCTCCATAGTTCACATCTGTGTGATTGCATACAGATAAACTTCTGCTTATATTTCCAAATGTTCTTCCAAGGCCAGAGCGTTCATCTGCAAAACACAAATATTTTGTTTAATATATTTATCAACATACGCACCAGTTCGTCTTTAATTTTTCTTCTTTTCTAGGATGGACACACTTGGCTGGCAAAATGGCTGGATTAACACATTAACTATTAAAACAAAAAGAAGATAGTTGTTACATGCCATCAAGTTCTACAGTCATGTTTCTGAATCTCAAGATCTTTAAGATGGGTGAATTTCAGCATAATTAAATACTGATGTGGTGGTGAAGTCTACACACCTTAACAGTCTGAAATTAAGGAAGCACTGCTATGTAGGAACTCCTTGGTAAAAGATTGGATTCTGTTTCAAATATATACTTTTGGGGCCAAAAGACTTAAAGTACTGCATAGGCTTAAATTTTAGCTTTCCTGCAAGGACTGCATCTTCATGCTAAAAGAATGAAAGACATTCAAGTAGGTGCAATCTTCTTACCACAATTCCACAATAGTTTGAAAAAAGGACTTGCTAAAATATTGAAATAAGATTGTTGGCCATGCAGGTACAACAATAGCCAGGGAAATGATTGAAGCCTGGGAAACGGGCTCTTTGTCAGTCAACAGGAGTGTTGATTTACAACAGGGTAGATTTTTTTCCAAATTTTTTATTGTTTATACATTATATTAAAACATTGGACACAGTGAGACCATCCTGGCATTATCTCCGCCATACAAACTAATATACAACACAACTAACATACATACTTTCTATACCTTACTAAAATTAAACAATTATTTTGCCCGATATATTTCTATCAGTAACATAACATTTGGGTCTACAAATCCTCATTATTCCATTCCCTCTCCCACCTCTTGATTCTAACCACTGGTAAAACCTATTCCATATCTCGTAGTATTCTGTTTCTTCTTTGCTTTTTAATTCTAGTATCAACCTATCCATTTCCACACAAACCAATATTTTCTTTATTATCTCCCTTTCCAAGGGGATATTTTTGCTCTTCCATTGCTGGGTGTATATCATTCTCATTGCTGTCAAAATATGTAGTATTAATTATATTGACCCTTTACTATAACCCTCTGTGATAATTCCTAATAAAAATAGTTCTGGTTTAGTTCCAAATCTTGCCCAACCATTTCCTCTAGCCATGTCTGCAACTATCGCCAATATTCCTTTGCTTTCTTGCATGTCCACCACAGGTGGTAGTATGTGCCTGATACTTGGTTGCATTTCCAACATTTTGGGGAGGTATTACTGTATATTTTAGCCAATCTTGCCAGTGGAAATGTTCTATAGAACACTTTGTATAGATTCTCTTTATATGATGTGGCCAATGTTAATTTCCTGTTTCTTTCCTGTAATTTCTACCACCTTTCCAATTCTATATTATACCCAACGTCTATGGGCCATACCACCATTGTCTCTTTAATTTGCTCTTCCTCCATTTTATAATCTAAGTGGTATCTGTAGATTACCTTTATCATTTTGTCATCTGTCCTCAATAAAAGTTTGTCTAATGTTGTCAATTCTTTCTTAATACCACACATTTTCACATCCTTTACGTAGCGTGATTGTACTTGTATGTATGACCACCACTCCAATTCTACCCCCTGTTCTTTTAGTTCTAATCTAGTTTTTAATTTCCCTTTTTCATTTAATATATCCTTGTATGAGACAATTTTTCCTAAATTTATAAGATTTGGGTGTATTAGTGCTTCTAGAGTAGAGAGCCAGACTGGTATTTTCCTGTAGTTTTGTTGTTCGTTTTTATTCCAAACCTCCAATAGAGTTATATAGTGTCTTTGAAAGTATTGGTGTGCCCTACTCTTTCCATATCCAAGAAATGTGTGCCATCCTAGTTGGATATTATGGGCCTCCAAAATTAATAATCTCTTGTTCCTTAAGGTTATCAGCTCTTTTATCCATGTGAGTGTTGCAGTTTGATAATACAATTCCCAATCAGGCAAACCAAACCTTCCTTTTTCTTTTGATTCTTGCAGTAACTTCAATTTAATCCTTGGTTTCTTCCCTCACCATATACATTTTGATATTATTTTATTCAAATTTTCAAAATATTTATTCTCTAATTTTATAGGCATGTTTTGAAATAGAAAGAGTGCCTTTGGTAAAATATTCATTTTTACTGCTGCTATTCTGCCCATAAAGGAGAGTTGCAAGTTCTTCCATTTTTCCAGGTCTTCCTTTATTTGATTTGTCAATTTGGCATAATTGTTCTCTTTGATTGTTATGCATCTTGCCATTAGATAAATTGTTTGTGATATTTTTTTATATGAACTTCTTGTAGTGCAATTAAGTTCTAAGTTCAACCTTTGTAGATTATTGAGGGTTCTCTTCCTTTTCAGGGGGGAAATTCAGTCCATTAATGTTCAGTGATATGATTTCAAGCTCTTCTTGCATTTCTTTACCTATATCTAGGTCTTATACTCCTTGCTGTTCTAATCTCTCTTGGCTCTTTACAAAAAGGTAGATTTGATTTAAATCTTAAATCACGATTCAAATTATGATTTAAATCACTAGTAAAAAGGCCTGATTTAAATCAACTTGATTTAAATCATAATTTTTAATGAGCAACTGTCACCTCTGTCCCACACCAGCACCTCCTCTGACCTGCTGTTGACTCATTCACAGTCCCAATATTGCAGAATATACTGCTTTATGCTGTACAACTAAGCTCCATTTAATGCTGAATAAACTGAATTATTAATGTATCTTAAATAGAAAACTATCTTTAGATAGATTTCTACTCCAAAAGCATTTTATTAAAATAAATTTGATAAAAATAAAAAAAAATCCTATTTAAATTAAAAAAAATCTGTTTTACCATCAGTTTATCATGTACTTAAGAGCCAGGGGTTGGCAGAACGAAACAACAGTCAATTAACAAGGTATCCTCAATCAGGCATCCCATGGGCTACGCTGACGTCACTGGCTAATCTTTTCAACCCAGAAGCGCCTTAGGTACTTCCGCCATGAACATATGCAACCAATTTGGCATCTGACTGCACAATTTAAACTATCAGTTTGGAGTCTTCCTGATATTAAATGCCCCTTCATTTATATCTTCTCAAGCTCAGCCAACAGCCCTTGGGGGAATGGAAACTGTTTATCTATTCTTTAGGGAAGATTGAAGTACAGAATCCAAATACCGAAATTCTAACGTTGAAAAGCTTGAGCCCTCCCCATATTGCTAGGGGAGGGAGAAATTTTCATTATGCTTTTATTTGGTGTCAGCTCCAACATTCTAAACTCTGTATGGGTGTCTATGCTGCCAGATGAATTTCATAATCAATTTTGTTACTTATGAAATCTGAAGCTATAAAAACAAATTTATTTCTTGCAGAAACAGTATCTAATTTATCATTCAAGCTACAGTAGCTAGTCTGGAGTTTTTTCAATATATTCAGGCACTTATTGTTTATAGCCACTGGCAGAAATATTTCATCTGCTATTTTATACTCGTCTTGCGCAGTTAGAATATTGTCGCTTATTGTCATTGCTCTGCTTTAAGTTGAGCACACTTGAATGTTAAAACATTCAGGTTACAAATTTAAATCAACTCCTTTAGCAACTTTGTGGTACAGCTGATAGGTTGGGATGAGCAGCTATGGCCCCTTTATGACCTGTGGACTTCAATTCTGGGGTCTGGGAATTCTGGGTGTTGAAGTTCACAGGTCATGATGGGCCACAGTTGTCTATCCCTGTTGTAGACTGATGTACGTATCAGCTTTTCTGCTGCATGCTGTCAGTTATTCATGTCTATTTTCCAGCTCTGATTTTTGAAGCATAAAGAACACCTAGAACTCTGCCTTTGCTGGCTAGAATTATAGCATTCCTGAAGGCCACCAGTGCTTTGGCACAGAGAGGGATACTCATGCCTGTAACTTCTTCAACCAAGGAATCTTTCCCTGATATTCTCCTGCAGCTGCAGGAGAAGCATCCATGTAGTCTTAGAAAAGGTTGCCATTACTTCAAGGAATTAGTAATAAATAAACATTTCTCAGACTTTATAACTTTAAGATGTGTGAACCAACTTCCAGAATTCCCCACCTACACTGGCTAAGGAATCCTGGAAGTTGAGGTCCCCACAGCTTAAGTTGCCAAGTTTGAGAAATACTGCAATGGATGCTGCATAAGCATTTCGGCAAGCTCTAAAAACCATTTGTTTTCTAGTAACTCATTACTCTAGCCAGCATCAACCTGTGCTGATCTGGATGACAGATGTTGTGCCCCAATGTATCTGGAGAAAGTGCAGTAGACAATGTTTAAAATCACTAAGCAGTAAAGGGGCATGGAAAAGCACTGCCACTATTCTTCCTTCAAACCAAAGTTGCGACAGAGTTGCCTAAAAGTAAGTTTGGTCAATAGCTGCTGAGTGCTCCATTCATGATTTCAAAGAATAAAATCTGAACCCTTACGTGGAATATGGCCAGTGTACTTGGGCATCATTCCTTCAGGCCTATAGAATCTCTGGTGTCTTGAATCTTTGGTTACAGGCACTTCTTTCCTAAAATTGAAAATAATAGAATATATATCAATACTGTATCTCTTTCTCTCTCTCTTCCTGTCTCCCTTCCTCCGTCCCTCCCCCCTCCACTCTGTTGGGTCTTCTCCTAATTTTTCCAATAGTTTTCTTCTCATACTAAGTACTCTATTTTTTAAAAATAAAAATGCAAACTTTCAAGGCAGATTATCATCCTTTAATCCTAGTGTTTGTAGCAGTTATCTGGTAGAAATAATCACCCATGCCGAGACAAAATAGCTTTACTCCTACTGAATTTCTTGTCTTAATAATAAATAATAACACACATTTGTTTACCTAAGCTTGGTTTGCCAGAAATATTTGGCTTTCTTACTATTACAGCTGAGGCTTAGAGGCAGGATACTCTATATTAATTCCATTTATTTATGTTTGTTTTTGCCTTTGGGTCAGTCTTTTGGTGACCACCTGGACAGGTTCTTGAAAGTTTTCCTGGCACATTTTTGGAAGTGGTTACCACTGATTTCTTTCTAGGACCAAGAGAGAATGACGGGTCCAGTATCGTCCCTCTGGGTTCATGCCAAATGTAGAAATGAAGTTCATAGTCTCCCGGTTTCTAGCCAGGTGCCCTAACCAATACACTGCTATTATGATAATAATAGCCCATTACAGAAGACCAATCTATAATCCATTTTAAGTCCAGTTGTGGCTTTAAAGCTTCATTACTTATGCAATTTATATATTTATTAAATTTATATTTCCAAACTTGATTACTGATCCATTAACAAATACTGTCCTGCAATGTAACATCAAAATTCTCTCAAGGCAGAGCAGCAATGGATACCATTTAAACATCTCAAAGTGAACATACATGGGATCTTTCCCAGCAAGATCTTCTTTGCCTCTATCCAACATGGTTTTAAAATCTTGATAGCAGTTTTCTGCCATCACATGATAGCGTACTCCATGACCAAATTCTGTGACCCTGGATCTAGGCACAAAGCCACCCCAGCCTGGTATGGGTGGTTCAAGGAGGCTTCTTTTGGTTTCCACAGGTCCTGCAAAATGATCAAAAGAAGTATTATTCTTTTGATCTAATACTAATGGAGGCTGACATGCATTCCTAGTAGTGTAGAGGGAAACAATGAAAACCAGGTCTAACTTTAACCATAGTTGAAAGTACAGGAAAAAAAACCCTGATCCAAGTTGTGGTTTATTCCCTAGCATTTCAATAAATCTTTCCTTAAATAGCTTGAATATTTATAATATTAATAATAATCATAATAATTTCAACAGGCCTTAAAATGCTGAGAATAGGCAACGAATGTGGTTACTTTCTTAGCAGTTCAAAACAAGACTCAAAGAACATTCTGCTTCCCACGTCCGTACAGTATTACAAATTCTAGGGGAACAAAATAATCCATTGGAGTTGGATGGGTAATAAATTCAAATGAATATATTAAATAAATTAATAACCTGACTCCTATTCCACGTAAAAATAAAAAAACTAACCACGTTCCTGCCCATCCTCAGTTTCAGTACCTATTGCATGCATGTGTCTATTTTTGAGACAAGAAGTGTGATGGAAGAAACCAGCTTGCAGTGAAAGCTTCAGTTCTTCTCCTTCTACTAAAAACTTCTGCTACTGGTAATTCTAGAAGGATAACATGAAAGTATTTGGACCCTAGGCTCTTTTTACAATAACTCTAATCCAGCTCATGCTTAGCCTCTGTGTCTGTATAGTCACAATTCAGAGAAAGAATTAAGACCTTGTAGTCTGTTAAAACTACTCATCTAAACAGGGGGAGATATCATTTCAGATACATTGCTACAGAGGCTGCCAAACTGAACCTAAGACTGGGTTTGCTTATAACATTGGCTTGTACTACTTCGCTAGCAGAGTTAGGCTGAACATAAATTGCTTGCTTGCGTCCAAGAATTCAGATGTTTCAAACAAAGCTAATAAACAAAGCTAATAAAACAGGCCATCCCAAATCCAATATTGCAAAAAGGACAAAAAAGAGTGAATTCAGTCCATGAAACAGATAATGTTATGAAGTGAAACAGATCCAGAGCTGATTCAGAGTCATGTAAAATGAAACTTATTTGGGCTTTGAATAAAGCCCCTAAACCAAGACATTTACAATAAAAAAATCTATTAAAAACATTATACCCTGAAATTAGTTTCCGTATTTTATTTTTTATATTTGATAAAATTGTAAGACTAATCAAGTAATAAACTATCTATTAAGAACACAATTCATAGCTTGATCTGTATACTCCAATGCATAGTATTTAATCAACAATTGAAATAAATTTTTTGACAAAGAAATATATCTATCTAAAGGTTACTTGTGAGGCTGGCTTAAAACTATTCTTTCTTACAATCTTTTTCTTCCAATATATCTTCATTCTGTAGACTGCAGCTCATCTAAATATCTGATTCCTATTCTTCATCTTTTATTACAAAATCAAGATTACCTTATTCATCCCTCCTGCAAGAAATATTCAGTTTGGCATGGTTATGCTTTTCAAGATTTTGACCAGGAGTGTCAAACTGGTGGCCTGCCAGCCAAATGTGTTTCATGCACAGGCCATGCCCACCAAAGGGGGAAAATCGCAATGTCACATGACATCAATGTGACATAGCGAGTTTGACACCTGTGATTTATACTGTCTTATAGTCTAGATTCATTACACTCTTGAAGACTCTAGGTGTCTAGATCATCAAATACAACTGAATGAAATATGCCCAGAGAATGCCTACTCTATATTCTGGAGCAGTAACTCAAATACTATGAAAGTTTATTCTGTTTTTTGATTCTTTTAGCGTTTTCACTTTTACCATGTTGCATCTTCTAAAGATTAGCCTATTTTTAAAATAATGCTTCTTCTCTTGTATGATCTCACTCTTCAAGTGACAGTAATTCTAATATAATTGAGTCTATGTTTCACTCCTATTTAAATATTGTTTTGGTCCAGTTATTATATAATTCTTACTGTTTATTGTTTATTATTTATTATTGCTTGAATTGTAGCACATCTGAAATATACAATATTGCCAGATCTGTTTGCAAATCTATGCTAGAGATTTTTCATAGAGAAGTCCTTTAACAAAGACTTCCAACTGGCTTATTGCCCATTTCCACAACAACTAAATAATCTGGATTCTGTTTTATTCAACAATCAAAACAACTAAAGATGCAATTATTTGTCAATAATGTTAGAGAATAATGGCAATTAAAGGGAATTAAATAAATTCAAGTTATTATAAATTATGCATACTGTACCCAGCACATTGGGATGATGTTTGTAATTATAGTCATCAAGTACATTTAATATTTCTTCGTTAGTGCCAATAGGTGGTAGCTGTGGCGCAGTGGCTGCTGTATGCCTCAATTCAGCTGCCTGGTCATTATTTCTGTCTGTAATATCACGAAAGGTCTTAACACACCACACAGAATCATTTCCAAAGCTAGTTCCAACCCGATAGAATCTGAGAGGAATGTATCCTAGAAAAAGCAAAGAAATTTAGTCAGGTGCCATTCAGAAACCTTCAAAATAGGATAGCCTAGGCCAGGGGTGGGCAATTATGGCTCCTTCATGACTCGTGGACTTCAACTCCCAGAATTCCTGAGCC